>JAKKIB010000015.1:0-10417 GCA_023089585.1 Melophagus ovinus
CCCCCCCATTCCTGATCCTTCCTTCCTACCACCAAGCAGGAAGGTAGCCTCTTCCCCCACTCCCTCCATTCCGTATCTTTCCTTCCTACCATCAAACAAGAAAGTAGGCCTCTTTCCTGCCATGGCTGGGCCTGGACAGCTATCTGATGCGGTACTACAATTATGATATCATCCTTGAATCAGTAGTGGCTTAGCACTGAGAACCAACCCAGGCATCTACCATCACTAATGATGAGAAGAAACCAACAAAATTCCACTTTGGATCGGTCATCGCCCGGGTCAACAAGGACCACGTCAGATGCTATGGCTCCTGGACATCTGTCGAAAAAGGGGCTACAGGGCTCAGTTGTTACTGCCAGGGAACCAGGGCGTGCAACTGCAAAGCGACTGGAACCAAAAGCAAAACTTGGACAACCGAAGAAAATCGACAAATCCTCAAATATTACTACCAGGCAGAACCAACAGCCAGGGGATTTCAAAAAAGAATGATGCAACTGTGGAAGGAACAACACCCGGAAAGTGACATAAGTGAACAAAGATTAATGGATCAAAGGCGCTTCATCATCCGTAATAAAGTTTTCACACAAGTAGAAATGCAACATCTAGAAATATTGGCTAAAAAGAAAACAACAAGTGATGATGAACAAGCTGAAGAAATTGGTCCAACACCTGAACAAATTGACCAGCCAGTGGAAGAAACGAACATACAGGATGAAGACCCTCCTGTGCAACAACTTGAAAGTGTAGAGCTAAGTGATCTAGCAAAAATGCTGAAAGAAAAAATTGAAAACCACATCAAAGAAAATGTAGAAAGAAAAAGACTACCTATCATTCGCGAAGGGCATAGCAAACGAGTAAAAGATCTGTTAACTGCCGTGAACAACATTTTAACTTCCATCCCATCCAGCACACTATATGAAACCAACCAATTAATGTATAGCACAGCCGCCATTATAACTGCAGAACTAGGTTATAAAATACCACAAAAGAAACCCACTGGAACACCAAAGTGGAAAATTCGACTTGAAAATAAAATTAAAAAACTACGAGGGGATATCAGCAATCTGAAGTTCTTAAAGGAAGGAAAACTAAAGAACAAAAAGCTGAAAAATAGTTTACACAAAAAATACAACCTGGAGGAAAAAACAATAACGGAAATTATGGAAGAACTAAAACAACGTGCAATAGCAACAGCAAGGAAAATTGAAAGATACGAAGGACGAATAAAACAATATCGTGAAAATGTCCAGTTCAGAAGAAACCAACACCTCTTCTACCGGTCCCTTGATGAAAATCGAATCCAAACTAACATTCACCCATGTAAAGAAAAAACTTTGAACTTTTGGAAAGAACTGTGGGAAAACCCAGTGGAACACAACAACACTGCCTCCTGGATCAAAGATATTCAAGAACAAACAACACAAAACAAGATGGAAAATATTGTAATAAAAACTGACATGGTGGCAAAACAAGCAAAGAAGGTCAAGAACTGGAGTGCACCTGGCCTGGATGAACTGCATGGATACTGGCTAAAACACCTGACAAGCCTCCATCATCGCATGGCCACTCAATTTGATCAAATGCTTCAAAATGCAACAAGCGAAGAATGGTTAACAGCTGGCCGAACATACTTGATAATGAAAGATCCAGAAAAAGGCACAGAACCAAGTAACTATCGCCCAATTACTTGTCTGCCAACAACGTTCAAACTTTTTACAAGGATACTGGCAAATTCAGTATTCAATCATCTGATGGAAAACAGTTTGTATCCAGTAGAACAAAAAGGAAATTATAAAAAATCAAGAGGAACAAAAGATCAGCTGCTCATAGACAAAATGGTACTAAAAAATGCAAAACGAAGAAAAACAAATTTAAATATGGCGTGGATTGATTACAAGAAGGCATTTGACTCATTACCCCACAGCTGGATTAACACCTGTCTGGAAAACTTTGGAATCAGCAAAAATATCTGTACATTTTTGAAAGCAAATATGCAAAAATGGAAAACAGTTCTAACAACAAATGGAGAGAACATTGGTGAAGTCAACATCAGACGAGGAATCTTCCAAGGGGATTCACTTTCACCACTATTGTTCAACATTGCATTAATTCCACTGACAATAATTCTACGAAACACAAAACTGGGATACCAAATATCAAGCCAACATGGCAAGATAAGCCATCTACTATACATGGATGATTTAAAAATGTATGCGAAAAGCCCCACTGAACTTAAATCAATACTCAACACAGTTCAACTGTTCAGTAGTGACATCAAAATGAACTTTGGCTTGAAAAATGTGCTATATTATCCATGCGGCGAGGAAAAATGGAAAAAACAGAAGGAATAGAACTGGGAAATGGAAATATAGTGAAAGCATTAGCAAAGGATGATGGTTACAAGTACCTAGGCATACTGGAAGCAGATAACATCTTGAATGGAAAAGTCAAAGGGTCAACACAAAAGGAATACATCAGGAGGGTCCGCAAAATATTAAAATCAAAGCTGAATGCTGGAAACATAATTAAAGCCATTAATACATGGGCAGTTCCAGTGATACGCTACTCAGCTGGAATCATCAACTGGACTCTGGCTGAACTGGAAAACTTGGACCGGAAAACACGCAAACTTTTGAATATGTACCACGCTTTACATCCACGAAGTGACATCGATAGGTTGTACCTGGCAAGAAAAATAGGGGGTAGGGGGCTATTGCAAATCCATCAAACTGTAGAAGAAGAGAAACGAAATTTGAATGATTATGTGAACCAAAGTACAGAAAAATTGCTGCAGGCTGTGAAAACGGAGAACAGCATAAAAACAACAGAAACAAAGGCAGAATATAAAGAAAAACAGCTGGATGACAGATTAAATAGATGGAAAACCAAAGCTATGCATGGCCAATACTTGAAAAGTATTGAAGGCAAAGCTGACCAAAAACTAACTTGGAACTGGTTAAGATCAGGAGTACTGAAAAAAGAAACAGAAGGCTTTATTTTGGCAGCTCAAGAACAAGCCTTAGCCACAAATTATATGAAGGCAAAAATCCAGCATGTTACCACCAACAGCAAATGTCGCCTCTGTAATGAGAAAGATGAGACAGTCGACCACTTGATCAGTGGGTGCAGCAAAATTTCACAAACTGACTACTTACAACGCCATAACCGCGTTGCTAAGATTATTCACTGGAAATTATGCCAAAAGTTTGGATTTGAGTACAGCAAAAACCACTGGGACCATCAGGTTGAGAAGGTTTTAGAGAATGAGAAAGTCAAGATCTTGTGGGACTTCAGAATCCAGACTGACAGGCACTTGGCCCACAACACACCTGACATAACAATAATTGAAAAGAAAAAAGTATGGTTCATTGACATTGCAATACCTGGTGATGCACGAATTGAAATTAAACAGCAAGAAAAAATCACAAAATACAGGGACTTGCAAATTGAGGTTGAGCGACTGTGGAAAAAGAAATCATGTGTTGTCCCAATTGTAATTGGAGCCCTTGGAGCAATACCTAAAGGGCTACCTCACTATTTGAAAATTCTAAATTTACCTGACTTGAACATTCTGACTCTACAAAAAACCGCCCTACTTGGAACAACTTATATCCTCCGACGTTACCTTAACAGTTCCTAGGTCCTTGGTTAGGACTCGAGCTGTTGAGCTACCAACCAGCCCCAAAGGCTGTGAATCTCACCAAAGATTAACCCAATAATAATAATAATAATAATAATAATAATAATAATAATAATAATAATAATAACCCCTCCGAGGAGCTTTACCTTGTCGTGGTGGAGGGGCTTGCGCGCTCTAGTGATCCTAAGGGCTATGCTGAACAGGTGCAACCATATCAGACAGGTCTTAGATGAAGGGCCAGACAAAATTTGCTCCACAACCCATTCAAACATGGTGAATACAAGAAAAATGAAATTTATGCCGGCTGAACCGTCGCCCGGATTAACAAGGGTTCCGTTGGATGCTATGGCTCCTGGGCATTCTGCGCAAAATGAGCTACAGGGCTCAGCTCCCTCTGCTAGGCAACCAGGGCATGGAGCTGACAAGCTACTGGAAGAAAAAGCAAAAAAGCGAAAAATCTGGACTAGGGAAGAAAACATCTCTATTATGGAAGCTTACTATAAGTCTGAGCCAGAAAAACGTGGCTTTCAAAAACGAATGTATCAGATTTGGAAGGTGAACCACACCGACTGTGATATCAGTGAACAAAGGCTAATGGACCAACGACGTGTAATTCTGAGCCACAAATTTTTCACTACAGCAGAATTAACAGGAATCGAAGAGAAAGCAACTAATGGTCTGAGTATACCAACAAAAAAGAGTAACATCAAGAATGATTTGCAGACTCAAAAGCAAACTGAGGAAGAAAGGGAGGAAGAGGCTGCTGAAATGGATGATGATAAAGAACAAGGAAGCACTGAAGAACAAGCACCAACAGATAGTGCTCAATTAGCTGAGAAAATAAAACATCAAATGGAAGATGCTGAAAGAACACGTTTGCCAAAGCTGAACCAAGTGAACCGGAAAGAATTGAGAAATGTACTAAAAAAGGTCAATGAGGCTGTGCAAACCATTCAAACCACTACATTAGCTGAAACAAACCAGCTGATGTATGCAGCAGCCTTCATAACCACCAAAGAATTGGGTTTGAAAATACAAAGGAACCAAAGAGGCAAGAAGGGGAAGCCTAAATGGAAAATTCGGTTGGAATTGAAGATCAAAAAATATCGTGGAGACTTGAGCAACTTGAAGAACCTAAGGCAAGGTCAGCTAAAGAACAAGCAGGTCAAAAGCAGCCTGAAAGCAAGATATGATTTGGAGAATAAGGAGATTGCGGTAGTAATTGAAGAGCTGAAGCAGAGGGTTGTTGCCATTGCTGAAAAGATTAAACGGTATGAAAATCGAGTAACTCAGTTCAAGGAAAACTCACAGTTCAGAGCAAATCAGCACCAGTTTTATAAAAGCTTAGAAAGTGGAGATGGAGTAACAACAAATGAAAAGCCTGATAAAGAGAAAGCTCTGAAATTCTGGAAGAATTTGTGGGAAAACAACAAGAAGCACAACAGAAATGCAAAATGGATCAAGCAGGTTGAGGATTCTATTAAAGTGCATAAAATGGAAGATGTGAAAATAACAAAAGAAATGGTGCAAAGACAGTCAAGAAAAGTGAAGAATTGGAGTGCACCTGGACCAGATGAGCTACATGGTTTCTGGCTAAAGGCACTTACAAGTATACACAAAAGATTGGCAGCCCAAATGAACCAGATCTTAAAAACACCTGAAAATGATGAATGGATGACAACTGGAAGGACATTTTTGATCCAAAAAGATAAAGAAAAAGGAAAGGACCCTGGAAACTATAGGCCAATCACCTGTTTGCCAACAACATACAAGCTCCTTACTGGTATCATTGCAAACCAAATTTACGGATACTTGGAAAGAAATGATTTGCTTCCTGCAGAACAGAAAGGATGCTGCAAAAATTCAAGAGGAACAAAGGACCAACTGCTGATTGACAAACTAATCCTAAAGAATTCAAAGAAAAGACGAACCAAGCTGTTCATGGCTTGGATAGATTATAAGAAAGCATTTGATTCAGTTCCCCACAGCTGGATCAAGAAATGCCTGAAAATCTTTGGCATCAGCAGCAACATACAAAAATTCATGGAAACTTCAATGAACCTCTGGAAAACGAAGCTTATGGCTAATGGAGAAGAACTGGGTGAAGTTGAAATTAAACGAGGCATTTTCCAGGGTGATTCCCTTTCACCCCTACTTTTTATACTCTCAATGCTACCACTGACAACCATTTTGAAGAAGGTGAACTGTGGATACGAACTTGCAAAGAAAGGACTGAAAATTTCACACTTGGTGTACATGGATGATTTGAAGCTGTTTGGTAAAACAAAAGCCGAACTGAATTTATTAATTGAAAGCACAAAAGAATTTAGCCAAGACATTGGTATGCAGTTTGGAATTGACAAATGTGCAACAATGGCAACCAAGGCAGGCAAGGTCCTAGAAGATGATGGAATACAACTTGAAAATGAAGAAATGATAAAGGCAGTAAAACCAGAAGAAGGCTACAAGTACTTGGGGATTTTAGAGGCCTCTGACTTAATGCATAATAAAGTCAAGGAATTAACCTCAGCCAAGTACATTCGACGAATTCGCAAGATATTAAAGTCCAAACTGAGTGGAGGAAACATCATAAAAGCCATAAATACCTGGGCTATACCTGTAATTCGATACTCTGCAGGAATAATTGACTGGACCCAGATGGAGTTGGACAATTTGGACAGAAAAACAAGGAAGCTTATGACAATGAATCATGCTTTGCACCCTAAAAGTGATGTTGACCGATTGTATCTACCAAGAGCAGAGGGCGGTCGAGGACTCCTACAGGTAAAGCAGACTGTGGAAGAAGAAAGACACAGCTTGAATGATTACATCCAGAAAAGTGAAGAACCAATGATTAAGGAAGTAAATAAAGGAGGCCTTTTGAAGACAACTAAGTCAAAAGCTGAATATAAGAAAGAAGTAATTGAGAAGCGAGCTGAAAATTGGAAAAACAAAGCTATGCATGGCCAATACTTGAAAAGTATTGAAGGCAAAGCTGACCAAAAACTAACTTGGAACTGGTTAAGATCAGGAGTACTGAAAAAAGAAACAGAAGGCTTTATTTTGGCAGCTCAAGAACAAGCCTTAGCCACAAATTACATGAAGGCAAAAATTCAGCATGTTACCACCAATAGCAAATGTCGCCTCTGTAATGAGAAAGATGAGACAGTCGACCACTTGATCAGTGGGTGCAGCAAAATTTCACAAACTGACTACCTACAACGCCATAACCGCGTTGCTAAAATTATTCACTGGAAATTGTGCCAAAAGTTTGGATTTGAGTACAGCAAAAACCACTGGGACCATCAGGTTGAGAAGGTTTTAGAGAATGAGAAAGTCAAGATCTTGTGGGACTTCAGAATCCAGACTGACAGGCACTTGGCCCACAACACACCTGACATAACAATAATTGAAAAGAAAAAAGTATGGTTCATTGACATTGCAATACCTGGTGATGCACGAATTGAAATTAAACAGCAAGAAAAAATCACAAAATACAGGGACTTGCAAATTGAGGTTGAGCGACTGTGGAAAAAGAAATCATGTGTTGTCCCAATTGTAATTGGAGCCCTTGGAGCAATACCTAAAGGGCTACCTCACTATTTGAAAATTCTAAATTTACCTGACTTGAACATTCTGACTCTACAAAAAACCACCCTACTTGGAACAACTTATATCCTCCGACGTTACCTTAACAGTTCCTAGGTCCTTGGTTAGGACTCGAGCTGTTGAGCTACCAACCAGCCCCAAAGGCTGTGAATCTCACCAAAGATTAACCCAAGAATAATAATAATAATAATAATAATAATCTTTATTGTCATTGTACTTAAATACAACGAAATTGGTTTTAACCTCACTGGTGCAAAATTATAACAGAAACGGAAAAAGAAAGAAAAAGAAAAAAACTAGCGTGTGCATGGAGTGATTGTGGTTGTATTTAAAAGTCTCACAGCCCAAGGATAGAAACTATCTTTAAACCTCTTTGTTCGGCTGGCTATACTTTGATGTCTTCTGCCCGATGGTAGAAGTGCAAAGAGACACTGACCAGGGTGTGAATCATCTCTGAGTATCTTCCTTACTCTGCTAAAGCAGCGAGATCTGGCGATGTCATCCAGTGGTGTCAGAGGGCAACCAATGGTTTCTTGTGCCGAATTGATCACTCTCTGTAGTGCCTTCCTGTCCGCAGCTGTTAAACCAGCATACCATACTGTGATGCAATATGTCAGGACACTTTCTATGATGGACCGATAGAAAGAGGTCATCAGCCGTTGTTCCACCTGATTTTTCCGCAGGACTCTAAGGAAATGAAGTCTCTGTTGGGCCTTTCCAATCACCAGAGACGTGTTGTTTTTCCAGGTGAGATCTTGACTAATAAGCACTCCCAAGAATTTAAAAGAGGAAACCCTCTCCACACAGCCCCCCTCGATATACAGTGGGGCAGGTTCCTCTCTGTGCTTCCGGAAATCTAGCACCATCTCCTTTGTCTTACTAGTATTTAGATGTAAGTTGTTTCTTGAGCACCATGCGGATACCTTCTGGACTTCTTCCCTGTATGCTGATTCGTCCCCTCCAGTTATGAGACCCAGCACCGTTGTGTCATCTGCAAACTTTATTATGATGTTGGATGGATCAGAGGATATGCAGTCATATGTATACAGCGAGTACAGGTAGGGGCTGAGCACACAGCCCTGAGGGGAGCCTGTGCTGAGCTTCAGCGTGGAAGATGTAAAGGACCCAACCCTTACTGTTTGTGGACGATCCGTCAGGAAGTCTTTGATCCATTCACAAGTGAGGGGAGGGAAATTCAGGTCAGTCAACTTTTCAATGAGAATGCCTGGTAAGATGGTGTTAAAGGCCGAGCTATAGTCTATAAAAAGCATTCTGACATAATTCCCAGATTTCTCAAGGTGGCTCAGTGCAATATGTAGAGCAGTGGCGATGGCGTCCCCTGTCGACCTGTTGCTTCTATAAGCAAACTGGTGTTGATCAAAATTTGGTGGAAGACAGGACCTGAGGTGTTGTAGGACCAGTCTCTCAAAGCACTTCATCACTATAGACGTCAGTGCAATGGGTCTATAGTCATTCAAGCTATTTATGGCTGCTTTCTTCGGAACTGGGATAATTGTGGCTGCTTTCAAGCATGATGGGACTCTAGCCTGTTGCAGGGAGAGGTTAAAAATCCTTGTCAGGACCCCTGTTAATTGGTCAGCACAGGTTTTTACCACTTTCCCCAACACCCCGTCTGGACCTGCAGCTTTGTTGGGATTTACAGCCTTCAGCTCAGCTCTCACTTGATGTTCATCCAGGGTGAGTGGCTGGAGGTTAGAGGGCCTTTGGGCTAGAGCCACAGAGACTGATCTTTTGACCTCAAAGCGGGCGAAGAAGCTATTTAGCTCCTCTACTAGCAGGGCATCAGCATTGGCTATTTTTTTCGTATTGCCCTTATAGTTGGTTAGGTGTTGTAGCCCCTGCCACACCTGTCTTGAGTTATTATCTTCCAGATACTTCTCTACCTTTTGTTTGTATTTCTGTTTAGCCGCCTTAATGCCTCTTCTCAAGTTTGCCCTGGCTTCATTGTATTTGTCTTCGTTTCCTGCCTTGAAGGTGGAGTTTCGGGCTCTCAGAAGTGATTGTACCTCTGCTGACATCCAGGGTTTACGATTACTGTAAACTCTGATGCGCTTATTCACTGTTACATTGTCTGTGCATGTTTTAATGTATGAGAGTACAGTGTCAGTGAATTCTTGCAGCTCCAAATGTTCAAATATACTCCATTCGGTAGTCTCAAAGCAGTCCTGCAACTGGCAGAGTGCTCCCTCCGGCCAGATTTTGACAGTTTTCAAGACTGGTCGTATCCTTTTCCTAAGGGGGATATACTTTGGGCACAAGTAGCAGAGAGATGTGGTCAGACGTACCCAGATGGGAGAGGGGGATTGCTCTATATGCCTGTCTTAAGTTTGAGTACATATGGTCTAGAGTATTCTTACCTCTGGTGGTACACTGCACATACTGCACAAACTTAGGGAGAACAGACTTTAGACTGGCTTGATTAAAATCCCCAGCCACGATAAAAGGCACCCTCAGGGTAAGTTTGTTGCTGCCTCTCTATGCATCATGTAACTTAGCGCTGTGCTAATATTTGCATCAGGTGGAATATAGACAGCAGTGATAACTATAACAGAAATCTCTCTAGGTAAATAAAATGGCCGACAAATGACAGTTAAGAATTCCACATCTGCAGAACAGTGTGTATAAGCCACTCTACTGTTAGTACACCAGTTATTATGTGTATAAATACAAAGTCCTCCACCTTTGCTTTTACCAGAGTTGCTGTTTCTGTCAAAGCGGTGTGTGGGTGCGGTTAGTTAGCTCCACTGACGTATCCGGTACAAGAGGATGAAGCCAGGTCTCTGTGATGATCATCACACAGCAGTCACGAATGAGCTTGTTCGCTGCCATCCATAGCTCTAGTTCATCAGTTTTGTGGACAAAGGATCTAGAGTTGGTTAGAAAAATGCTTGGTAATGCTGGTCTGTGAGGCTGCTTCCATAACCGAATTAGCAAACCAGCTCTGCATCCCCGCTTCTGCTTCCGCTCTCTTCGCCGCCTCCTAGGCCCAACAACAATCCATGGAGAGCCTGGCAGTCTTACTATGTCACTCGGTATATTGTAGACTGCTGGAAGTCGCTGGTAATATCTAGTCGACTAAAGATCCAATCTTTAATAACTCCCTGCGAGTATAGACTAGTTTTTGCCTAATTCTACTGTGACACCAGG
>JAKKIB010000016.1:0-117950 GCA_023089585.1 Melophagus ovinus
TCGAACTTGAACTCGAACTTGAACTTGAATTCGAAGTGACCTGAACTTCAGCATAAATTTAACTCGAACTGATTTGAAGTTAAACTTGAACTTGAACTCGAACTTGAATTTGAAGATGAAATCGAAACTTGAATTTACCTTTAACTTGAACCCGAACTTGAATTTGAACTTTATCTCGAACTAGAACTTGAATTCGAAGTGACCTGAACTTGAGCTTAAACTTTAACTCAAAATAATTTAAACTTAAACATGAACTTGAAATCGAACTGATCTGAATTTGAACTTGAACTCGAACTTGAACTCGGTCTTGAAATTGAACTTGAACTTAAACTTGAACTGATCTGAACTTGAACTTGATCTCGAACTTGAACTTGAACTCAAACTGATCTGAACTTGAGCTGAACTTGAGCTTAAACTTTAACTCGAAATAATTCAAACTTAAACCTGAACTTGAACTCGAACTGATCTGAACTTGAGCTTAAACTTTACCTCGAAATAATTTGAACTTAAACTTGAACTTGAACTCGAAATTGAATTCGAAATTAAACTTGAACTTGAATTCGGACTCAAACGGACCTGAAGATGAACTTGAACTGGTACTTGAACTCGAACTTGAACTCGAACTTGAACTTGAACTTGAACTCGAACTTGAACTTGAACTCGAACTTGAACTTGGACTCGAACTGATCTGAACTTGAACATCAACTTGAACTTAAACTTAAACTCGAACTTTAACTCGAACTTGAACTCGAACTTGAATTCGAACTGGAACTCAAACTTGAACTTGGGCTCGAACTAACCTGAACTTGAACTTATACATGAACTCGAACTGATTTGAACTTAAACTTGAACTAAAACTTGAACTCGAACTTGAACTCCAACGAGAACTTGAACTCAAACTGATCTGAACTTTAGTTTTAACTTGAACTTGAACTAGAACTTGAACTGGAACTTCAACTCGAACTTGAATTCAGACTTGAACTGAAACTTGAACTTGGACTCGAACTGATCTGAACTTGAACTTGTGCTTTAACTCAAACTGATTTGAACTTGAACTTGAGCTTGAATTCGAAATTGAATTCGAAATTAAACTTGAAGTAGTATTCGGAATCAAACGGACCTGAACTTGAACTTGAACTTGAAATCGAACTTGAAATTGAACTTGAACTCGAACTTGAATTTGTCTTGAACTTGAACTCAAACTTGAACTGGAACTTGAACTCGAACTTGAACTGGATTTCGATGTGACCTGAACTTAAGCTTAAATTTAACTCGTACTGATGTGAACTAAAACTTGAACTTGAAATCGAACTTGAATTTGAAGATGAACTCGACCTTGAATTCACCTTGAACTTGAACTCGAACTTGAATTTGAACTTGAACTCGAACTAGAACTTGAATTCGAAGTGACCTGAACTTGAGCTTAAACTTTAACTCAAAATAATTTGAACTTAAACTTGAACTTGAACTAGAACTGATCTGAACTTGAACTTTAACTCGAACACGAACTTGAACTCGAACTTGAAACTTGAACTCAACTCGAACTCTCCTGAACTTGAACATGGACTCGAACTTGAACTTTACATTGAACTTGAACTGATCTGAACTTAAACTTGAACTTGAACTTGAACTCGAACTTGAACTTGGACTCGAACTGACCTAAGCTTGGACTTAAACTTGAACTTCAACTTGAACTTGAACTCGAACTTAAATTTGCCTTGAACTTGAACTCAAACTTGAACTGTAAATTAAACTTGAAGAAAACTTGAATTCGAAGTGACCTGAACTTGAGCTTAAATTTAACTCGAACTGATTTGAACTTAAACTTGAACTTGAACTCGAACTTGAATTTGAACGTAAACTCAAACTTGAATTTGCCCTGAACATGAACTCGAACTTGAAGTCGAACTTGAATTGAAGTAGAACTTGAATTCGAGTGACCTGAACTTGAGCTTAAATTTTAGCTCGAACTATTTTGAATTTAAACTTGAACTTGAACTCGAACTTGAACTCGGACTTAAACTCGAACATGAACTCGAACTTGAATTTGCCTTGAACTTGAACCCGAACTTGAACTCTAACTTGAACTTGAAGAAAACTTGAATTCGAAGTGACCTGAACTTGAGCTTAAATTTAACTCGAACTGATTTGAACTTAAACTTGAACTTGAACTCGAACTTGAATTTGAACGTAAACTCAAACTTGAATTTGCCCTGAACATGAACTCGAACTTGAAGTCGAACTTGAACTTGAAGTAGAACTTGAATTCGAAGTGACCTGAACTTGAGCTTAAATTTTAACTCGAACTATTTTGAATTTAAACTTGAACTTGAACTCGAACTTGAACTCGGACTTAAACTCGAACATGAACTCGAACTTGAATTTGCCTTGAACTTGAACCCGAACTTGAACTCGAACCAGACCTAGATCTTGAACTTGAGCTTGCCTTGAACTTGGTCTGGAACTGATCTGAATTTAAACTTTAAATCGAACTCCAATTTGAAATTGAAATTGAACTTGAATTTTAACTTGAACTGATCTGAACTTGAACTAGAACGTGATTTCGAACTTGAACTTGGACTCAAACTGATCTGAATTAGAACTTGAAGTTGAACTTGAAACGGAACTTAAATTCTAACTTGAACTCGAACTAGAGCTTGAACTCAAACTGATCTGAATTTTATTTTGAACTCGAACTTGAACTCGAACTCGAACTTGAACTTGAACTTTAATTCGAACCCGAACTTGAATTTGAACTTAAACTCGAACTTGAACTTGGACTCGAACTGACCTGAACTTGAACTTATACCTTAACTCGAACTGATTTGAATTTAAACCTGAACTTGAACTCCAATTGATATGAACTTGAATGTGAACTTGAACTCGAATTAGAGATTGACTTTAACTTGAACTTGAACAGATTTGAACTCGAATTTGAACTTGAAGTTGAATTTGAACTTAAACTTGAACTCGAACTTAACCTCGAACTTGAACTTGAACTTGAACTTCAACTCGAACTGACCTGAACGTGAACATGAACTCGAATTTGAACTTAACATTGAACTTAAACTGATCTGAATTTAAACTTGAACTCGAACTTGAAGTCGAACTAGAACTTTAACTCGAAGTGACCTGAGCTTAAGCTTAAACTTTAACTCGATCTGATTTGAACTTAAACTTAAACATGAATTCGAACTGATCTGAATTTGAACTTGAACTTGTACTCGAACTATAACTAAAACGTGAATTTACCTTGAACTTGAACTAGATTTCGAAGAGATCAGAACTTAAACTTGAACTTGAACTTGAACTCGAACTCTAATCCGAACTTGAATTAGGACTCGAACGGACCTGAACTTAAACTTGAACTCGAACTTGAATTCCAACTTGAACTCGAACTTGAATTTGAACTTGAACGCGAAATTTAACTCAAATTTGAACTCGAACTTGAACTTGGACACGAACTGACCTGTACTTGAACTTAAACTTGAGCTCTAACTTGAACTTGAACTCGACTTTTAATTCAAACTTGAACTCGAACTTGAACTCGAACTTTAACTCGAACTTGAACTCGAATTTAAATTTGCCTTAAACTTGAACTCGAACTTGAACTTGAACTTGAATTCCAACTTGAACTCGAACTTGAATTTGAACTTGAAAGCGCACATAACCTTGAACTTGAACTCTAACTTGAATTTGAACGTGAACTCGAACTTCAATTTGCCTTCAGCTTGAACATGAATTCGAACTTGAACTCGAAGTAGAACTTGAATTCGAACTGACCTGAACTTGAGCTTATACCTTAACTCAAACTGATTTGAACTTAAACCTGAACTTGAACTCCAACTGATCTGAACTTGAAATTGAACTTAAAGTTGAACTCGAAGTAGAGATTGAGCTTAAACTTGAACTTGAACAGATTTGAACTCGAACTTGAACTAAAAGTTGAATTTGAACTTAGACTTGAACACGAACTTGAACTCGAACTTGAATTCCAACTTAAACTCGAATTTGAATTTGAACTTGAATTTGAACTTGAACTCAAATTTGAACTCGAACTTGAATTCGAACTTGAACTCGAACTTGAAGTTGGACTCGAAATGACTTGAACTTAAACTTAAACTTGAACTATAACTTGAAGTCGAACTTGAACTCGAACTTTAACTCGAACTTGAACTCGAACTCCAACTTGAACTCGAACTTGAACTTGGACTCGAACTGACGTAAACTTGACCTCGAACTTGAACTCGAACTTGAACTTGAATTCGAAGTGACCTGAACTTCAGCATAAATTTAACTCGAACTGATTTGAAGTTAAACTTGAACTTGAACTCGAACTTGAATTTGAAGATGAAATCGAACTTGAATTTACCTTTAACTTGAACCCGAACTTGAATTTGAACTTTATCTCGAACTAGAACTTGAATTCGAAGTGACCTGAACTTGAGCTTAAACTTTAACTCAAAATAATTTAAACTTAAACATGAACTTGAAATCGAACTGATCTGAATTTGAACTTGAACTCGAACTTGAACTCGGTCTTGAAATTGAACTTGAACTTAAACTTGAACTGATCTGAACTTGAACTTGATCTCGAACTTGAACTTGAACTCAAACTGATCTGATCTTGAGCTGAACTTGAGCTTAAAACTTTAACTCGAAATAATTCAAACTTAAACTGAACTTGAACTCGAACTGATCTGAACTTGAGCTTAAACTTTACCTCGAAATAATTTGAACTTAAACTTGAACTTGAACTCGAAATTGAATTCGAAATTAAACTTGAACTTGAATTCGGACTCAAACGGACCTGAAGATGAACTTGAACTGGTACTTGAACTCGAACTTGAACTCGAACTTGAACTTGAACTCGAACTTGAACTTGAACTCGAACTTGAACTTGGACTCGAACTGACCTGAACTTGAACTTCAACTTGAACTTAAACTTAAACTCGAACTTTAACTCGAACTTGAACTCGAACTTGAATTCGAACTGGAACTCAAACTTGAACTTGGGCTCGAACTAACCTGAACTTGAACTTATACATGAACTCGAACCGATTTGAACTTAAACTTGAACTAAAACTTGAACTCGAACTTGAACTCCAACGAGAACTTGAACTCAAACTGATCTGAACTTTAGTTTTAACTTGAACTTGAACTAGAACTTGAACTCGAACTTCAACTCGAACTTGAATTCAGACTTGAACTGAAACTTGAACTTGGACTCCAACTGATCTGAACTTGAACTTGTGCTTTGACTCAAACTGATTTGAACTTGAACTTGAGCTTGAATTCGAAATTGATTTCGAAATTAAACTTGAAGTAGTATTCGGAATCAAACGGACCTGAACTTGAAATCGAACTTGAAATTGAACTTGAACTCGAACTTGAATTTGTCTTGAACTTGAACTCAAACTTGAACTGGAACTTGAACTCGAACTTGAACTGGAATTCGAAGTGACCTGAACTTAAGCTTAAATTTAACTCATACTGATGTGAACTAAAACTTGAACTTGAAATCGAACTTGAATTTGAAGATGAACTCGACCTTGAATTCACCTTGAACTTGAACTCGAACTTGAATTTGAACTTGAACTCGAACTAGAACTTGAATTCGAAGTGACCTGAACTTGAGCTTAAACTTTACCTCAAAATAATTTGAACTTAAACTTGAACTTGAACTAGAACTGATCTGAACTTGAACTTTAACTTGAACACGAACTTGAACTCGAACTTGAACTTGAACTCAACTCGAACTCTCCTGAACTTGAACATGGACTCGAACTTGAACTTTACATTGAACTTGAACTGATCTGAACTTAAACTTGAACTTGAACTTGAACTCGAACTTGAACTTGGACTCGAACTGACCTAAGCTTGAACTTAAACTTGAACTTCAACTTGAACTTGAACTCGAACTTAAATTTGCCTTGAACTTGAACTCAAACTTGAACTGTAAATTAAACTTGAAGAAAACTTGAATTCGAAGTGACCTGAACTTGAGCTTAAATTTAACTCGAACTGATTTGAACTTAAACTTGAACTTGAACTCGAACTTGAATTTGAACGTAAACTCAAACTTGAATTTGCCCTGAACATGAACTCGAACTTGAAGTCGAACTTGAACTTGAAGTAGAACTTGAATTCGAAGTGACCTGAACTTGAGCTTAAATTTTAGCTCGAACTATTTTGAATTTAAACTTGAACTTGAACTCGAACTTGAACTCGGACTTAAACTCGAACATGAACTCGAACTTGAATTTGCCTTGAACTTGAACCCGAACTTGAATTCGAACCAGACCTAGATCTTGAACTTGAGCTTGCCTTGAACTTGGTCTGGAACTGATCTGAACTTAAACTTTAAATCGAACTCCAAATTGAAATTGAAATTGAACTTGAATTTTAACTTGAACTGATCTGAACTTCAACTAGAACGTGATTTCGAACTTGAACTTGGACTCAAACTGATTTGAATTAGAACTTGAAGTTAAACTTGAAATGGAACTTGAATTCTAACTTGAACTCGAACTAGAGCTTGAACTCAAACTGATCTGAATTTTATTTTGAACTCGAACTTGAACTCGAACTTGAACTTGAACTTTAATTCGAACCCGAATTTGAACTTAAACTCGAACTTGTACTTGGACTCGAACTGACCTGAACTTGAACTTATACCTTAACTCGAACTGATTTGAATTTAAACCTGAACTTGAACTCCAATTGATCTGAACTTGAACGTGAACTTGAACTCGAACTAGAGATTGACCTTTAACTTGAACTTGAACAGATTTGAACTCGAATTTGAACTTGAAGTTTAATTTGAACTTAAACTTGAATTCGAACTTAACCTCGAACTTGAACTTGAATTGAACTTCAACTCGAACTGACCTGAACGTGAACATGAACTCGAATTTGAACTTAACATTGAACTTAAACTGATCTGAATTTAAACTTGAACTCGAACTTGAAGTCGAACTAGAACTTTAACTCGAAGTGACCTGAACTTAAGCCTAAAATTTAACTCGATCTGATTTGAACTTAAACTTAAACATGAATTCGAACTGATCTGAATTTGAACTTGAACTTGTACTCGAACTATAACTAAAACTTGAATTTACCTTGAACTTGAACTAGATTTCGAAGAGATCAGAACTTGTACTTGAACTTGAACTTGAACTCGAACTCTAATCCGAACTTGAATTAAGACTCGAACGGACCTGAACTTGAACTTGAACTCGAACTTGAATTCCAACTTGAACTCGAACTTGAATTTGAACTTAACTCAAATTTGAACTCGAACTTGAACTCGAACTTGAACTTGGACTCGAACTGACCTGTACTTGAACTTAAATTTAAGCTCGAACTTGAACTAGAACTCGACTTTTAATTCAAACTTGAACTCGAACTTGAACTCGAACTTGAACTCGAACTTGAACTCGAATTTAAATTTGCCTTAAACTTGAACTCGAACTTGAATTTGAACTTGAATTCCAACTTGAACTCGAACTTGAATTTGAACTTGAAAGCGCACTTTAACTTGAACTTGAACTCTAACTTGAATTTGAACGTGAACTCAAACTTCAATTTGCCTTCAACTTGAACATGAATTCGAACTTGAACTCGAAGTAGAACTTGAATTCGAACTGATCTGAACTTGAGCTTATACCTTAACTCAAACTGATTTGAACTTAAACCTGAACTTGAACTCCAACTGATCTGAACTTGAAATTGAACTTAAAGTTGAACTCGAAGTAGAGATTGAGCTTAAACTTGAACTTGAACAGATTTGAACTCGAACTTGAACTAAAAGTTGAATTTGAACTTAGACTTGAACTCGAACTTGAACTCGAACTTGAATTCCAACTTAAACTCGAATTTGAATTTGAACTTGAATTTGAACTTGAACTCAAATTTGAACTCGAACTTGAATTCGAACTTGAACTCGAACTTGAAGTTGGACTCGAAATGACTTGAACTTAAACTTAAACTTGAACTATAACTTGAGGTCGAACATTAACTCGAACTTGAACTCGAACTTGAATTCGAAATTGAACTCGAACTAGAACTTGAATTCGAAGTGACCTGAACTTGAACTTAAACTTTAACTCGAACTGATTTGAACTTAAACTTGAACTTGAACTCGAACTTGAATTTGAAGATGAAATCGAACTTGAATTTACCTTTAACTTGAACCCGAACTTGAATTTGAACTTTATCTCGAACTAGAACTTGAATTCGAAGTGACCTGAACTTGAGCTTAAACTTTAACTCAAAATAATTTAAACTTAAACATGAACTTGAAATCGAACTGATCTGCATTTGAACTTGAACTCGAACTTGAACTCGATCTTGAAATTGAACTTGAACTTAAACTTGAACTAACCTGAACTTGAACTTGATCTCGAACTTGAACTTGAACTCAAACTGATCTGAACTTGAGCTGAACTTGAGCTTAAACTTTAACTCGAAATAATTCAAACTTAAACCTGAACTTGAACTCGAACTGATCTGAACTTGAACTAGAACTCGAACTTGAACTTGAATTCGAAGTGACCTGAACTTGAGCTTAAACTTTACCTCGAAATAATTTGAACTTAAAGTTGAACTTGAACTCGAAATTGAATTCGAAGTTAAACTCGAACTTGAATTCAGACTCAAACGGACCTGAAGATGAACTTGAACTGGTACTTGAACTCGAACTTGAACTCGAACTTGAACTTGAACTCGAACTTGTACTTGAACTCGAACTTGAACTTGGACTCGAACTGACCTGAACTTGAACTTCAACTTAAACTTAAACTTAAACTCGAACTTTAACTCGAACTTTAACTCGAACTTGAACTAGAACTTGAATTCGAACTTGAACTCAAACTTGAACTTGGGCTCGAACTAACCTGAACTTGAACTTATACATGAACTCGAACTGATTTGAACTTAAACTTGAACTAAAACTTGAACTCGAACTTGAACTCCAACGAGAACTTGAACTCAAACTGATCTGAACTTTAGTTTTAACTTGAACTTGAACTAGAACTTGAACTCGAACTTCAACTCGAACTTGAATTCAGACTTGAACTGAAACTTGAACTTGGACTCGAACTGATCTGAACTTGAACTTGTGCTTTAACTCAAACTGATTTGAACTTGAACTTGAGCTTGAACTCGAAATTGAATTCGAAATTAAACTTGAACTAGTATTCGGAATCAAACGGACCTGAACTTGAACTTGAACTTGAAATCGAACTTGAAATTGAACTTGAACTCGAACTTGAATTTGTCTTGAACTTGAACTCAAACTTGAACTGGAACTTGAACTCGAACTTGAACGGGAATTCGAAGTGACCTGAACTTGAGCTTAAATTTAACTCGTACTGATTTGAACTAAAACTTGCACTTGAACTCGAACTTGAATTCGAAGATGAACTCGACCTTGAATTTACCTTGAACTTGAACTCGAACTTGAATTCGAACTTGAACTCGAACTAGAACTTGAATTCGAACTGACCTGAACTTGAGCTTAAACTTTAACTCGAAATAATTTGAACTTAAACTTGAACTTGAACTCGAAATTGAATTCGAAATTAAACTCGACCTGAATTCGGACTCAAACGAACCTGAACTTGAACTTGAACTTTAACTCAAACTTGAAGTCGAACTTCAACTCGTACTTCAATTCCAACTTGAACTCGAACTTAAATTTGAACTTGAACTCGACTTTTAACTTGAACTTGAAGTCGAACTTGAATTTGCCTTGAACTTGAACTCGAACTAGAACTTGAATTCGAAGTAACTTGAACTTGAGCTTAAATTTAACTCGAACTGATTTGAACTTAAACTTGAATTTGAACCGAACTTGAATTTGAAGATGAACTTGAACTTGAATTTACCTTGAACTTGAACTCGAACTTAAATTCGAACTTGAACTCGAACTAGAACTTGAATTCGAAGTGATCTGAACTTGAGCTTAAACTTTAACTCGAAATAATTTGAACTTAAACTTGAACTTGAACTCGAACTGAATTCGAACTTAACCTCGAACTTGAACTCGAACATGAACACGAACTAGAATTTGCCTTGAGCTTGAAATCGAACTTGAATTCGGACAAGAAGTTAAACTTGAGCTTGCCTTGAATTTGATCTCGAACTGCGCTGAATTTAAATTGAACTTAAACTTTAACTTGAACTCGAACTTGAAATTGAACTTGAACTTGAACTTGAAATTATCTGAACTTGAATTGGAACGTGATCTCGCACTTGAACTTGAACTCAAATTATCTGAATTAGAACTTGAATTTGAACTTGAAATTGAACTTGAATTCAAACTTGGACTCGAACTAGAACTTGAACTCAACCTGTTCTGAAGTTTAGTTTGAACTTGAACTTGAACTCGAACTTGAACTTAAACTTTAACAAGAACTAGAACTTGAATTCGAACTTGAACTCGAACTTGAACTTTAACTCGAACTGACTTGAATTTGAACTTGTACCTTAACTCGAACTGATTTGAACTTAAACCTGAACTTGAAACTCCAATTGATCTGAACTTGAAATATAACTTGAACTTGAACTTGAAGTAGAGATTGAGCTTGAACTTGAACTTGAACAGATTTGAACTCGAACTTGAACTTGAAGTTGAATTTGAACTTAATCTTGATCTCAAGCTTAAACTCGAACTCGAACTTGAACTCGAACTTGAATTTAAATTTGAATTCGAACTGACCTGAAGATAAACATGAACTCGAATTTGAACTAAACATTGAACTTAAACTGATCTGAACTTAAACTTGAACTTGAACTTGAACTTGAACTTGAACTCGAACTTGAATTTTAACTTGAATTCGAAATTGAACTTCAACGCGAAATTAAATCCGAACTAATTTGAACTTGAACTTGTACTGGAGTTTGAACGCGAACTAGAACTTTAACTCCAAGTGACCTGAAGTTGCGCTTAAACTTTAACTCGATCTGATTTGAACTTAAACTTAAACTTGAACTCGAATTGATCTGAAGTTGAACTTGAACTCGAACTATAACTAGAACTTGAATTTTCCTTGAACTTGAACTAGATTTTGAAAAGCTTCGAACTTAAACTTGAACTTGAACTTGAACTCGAACTTGAATTTGAACTTGAACTCGAAATTGAACTTCAAGGCGAAATTGAACTCGAACTGATCTGAACTTGAACTTGAACTTAAACTCGAGCTTAAATTCGAACTTGAACTCGAACTTGAATTTGCCTTGAACTTGAACTGGAACTTGAATCGAACTTGAAATTGAACTTGAATTCCAAATTGAACTCGAAATAGAACTTGAACCCAAACTGATCTGAACTTTAGCTTGAACTTGAACTTGTACTTTAACTGGAACTTCAAGTCGAACTTGAATTCGAACTTGAACTCGAATTTGAACTTGGACACGAACTGACCTGAACTTGAACATATACTTTAACTCGAACTGATTTGAACTTAAACTTGAACTTTAATTCGAACTGATCTGAACTTATACTTTAACTTGAACTCGAAATAGAAATTGAGCTTGAACTTGAACTTGAACAGATTTGAACTCGAACTTGAACTTGAATTTAGTTTGAACTTGAACTTGAACTTGAACTCGAACTTGAACTCGAACTTGAACTCGAACTTGAACTTGAAGTCGAACTTGAATTTGAACTTCAACTCGAATTGACTTGAACTTGAATATGAACTCGAATTTGAACTTGACATTGAACTCAAACTGATCTAAAGTTAAACTTCAACATGAGCTTGACTTGAACTTGAACTTGAACTCGAATTTGAATTTGAACTTGAACTTTTAATTAAACTTCAAAGCGAAATTGCACTCGAACTGATCTGAACTTTAACTCGAACTTGAACTCGAACTTGAATGCGATCTTGAACTCGAACTTGAGTTTTAACGTGAACGCGAACTTTAACTCGAACTTAAACTCGAACTTGAACTTGGACTTGAAATTGAAGTCGAACTTTAACTTGAACTTCAACTCGAATTGACCTGAACTTGAATATGAACTCGAATTTTAACATGATATTGAACTCGAAGTGATCTAAAATTAAACTTGAACTTAAGCTTGACTTGAACTTGAACTCGAACTTGAATTTGAATTTGAACTCTTAATTGAACTTAAACGCGAAATTGCACTCGAACTGATCTAAACTTGAACATGAACTCGAACTTGAAATCGAACTTGAACTCAAATTTGAACTTGGACTCGAACTGACCTGAACTGGAACTTGTACTTTAACTTGAACTGATTTGAACTTAAACTTGAACTTAAACTTGAACTCGAACTTTAACTCCAATTTAAATCCGAACTTGAATTCGAACTTGAACTCAAACTTGAACTTGGGCTCGAACTGACCTGAACTTGAACTTATACCTTAACTCAAACTGATTTGAACTTAAAGTCGAACTTGAACCCGAAATTAAATTCGAAATTAAACTCGAACTTGAATTCGGACTCAAACGGACCTGAACTTTAACTTTAACTTGAACTCGACCTTTATCTCGAATTTGAATTTGATCTTGAATTTGCCTTGAACTTGAACTCGAATTTAAATTTGAAGTCGAAGTGACGTGAACTTGAGCTTAAATATAACCCTAACTGATTTGAACTTAAACTTGAACTTGAACTCGAACTTGAATTTGAAAATGAACTCGAACTTTAACTCGAACTTGAACGCGAATTTGAACTCGAACTTGAACTTAAACTTGAACTTGGCCTCGAACTGACCTGAACTTGAACTTAAACTTGAACTTGAACTTGAACTCGACCTTAAACTGGAATTTGAACTCGAACTTGAATTTGCCTTGAACTTGAAATCGAACTTGAACTCGAACTTGAACTTGAATTCGAAGTAACCTGAACTTGAGCTTAAACTTTAACTCGAAATAATTTGAACTTAAACTTGAACTTGAACTCGAACTGAACTGAACTTGAACTTGAACTTGAACTCGAACTTGAACTCGAACTTAACCTCGAACTTGAACTCGAACATGAACACGAACTAGAATTTGCCTTGAGCTTGAAATCGAACTTAAACTCGGACAAGGAGTTATACTTGAGCTTGCCTTGAACTTGATCTCGAACTGCGCTGAACTTAAATTGAACTTAAACTTTAACTTGAACTCGAACTTGAAATTGAACTTGAACTTGAAATGATCTGAACTTGAACTGGAACGTGATCTCGAACTTGAACTTGAACTCAAACTAATCTGAATTAGAACTTGAATTTGAACTTGAAATTGAACTTGAATTCAAACTTGAACTCGAACTAGAACTTAAACTCAAACTGTTCTGAAGTTTAGTTTGAACTTGAACTTGAACTAGAACTAGAACTTGAACTTGAACTTTAACTCGAACTAGAACTTGAATTCCAACTTGAACTCGAACTTGAACTTGGACTCGAACTGACCTGAACTTGAACTTATACCTTAATTCGAACTGATTTGAACTTAAAACTGAACTTGAACTCCAACTGATCTGAACGTGAACCTGAACTTGTACTCGAACTAAAGATTGAGCTTGAACTTGAACTTGAACAGATTTGAACTCGAACTTGAACTTGAAGTTGAATTTTAACTTAAACTTGAACTCGAACTTGAACTTGAACTTCAATTCGAACTGACCTGAACTTGAACATGAACTCGAACTTGAACCTGACATTGAACTCGAACTTATCTGAACTTAAACTTGAACTTGAGCTTGAACTTGAACTTGAATTCGAAATTGAACTTCAACGCGAAATAAACTCTAACTGATCTAAACTAGAACATGAACTTGAACTCGAATTTGAACTCGAACTTGAACCTGAACTCGAAGTGACCTGAACTTCAGCATAAAGTTAACTCGAACTGGTTTGAACTTAAACTTGAACTTGAACTCGAACTGATCTGAACTTGAACTCGAACTCGAACTTGACCTCGAACTTGAACTCGACCTAGAACTTGAATTCGAAGTGACCTGAACTTTAGCTTAAATTTAACTCGAAATGATTTTAACTTAAACTTGAACTTGAATTTGAACTTGAATTTGAAGATGTACTCGAACTTAAATTTACCTGGAACTTTAACTCGAACTTGAACTAGAACTTAAACTCGGACTAGAACTTAAACTCGAAAATGAATTCGAAATTAAACTTGAACTTGAATTCGGACTCAAACTGACCAGAACTTGAACTTGAACATGATCTCGAACTTGAACTCGAACTTGAACTCGAAGTTGAATTGCAACTTGAACTCGAAATTGAATTAGAACTTGAACTCGAACTTTAACTCGAACTTGAACTCGAACTCCAACTTGAACTCGTACTTGAACTTGGACTCAAGTTTGCCTTAAAGTTGAACTCACACTTGAACTCGAACTTGAATTTGAATTCGAAGTGACTTGAGCTTCAGCATAAATTTAATTCGAACTGATTTGAATTTAAACTTGAACTTGAACTCGAACTTGAATTTGAAGATGATCTCGAACTTGAATTTACCTTGAACTTGAACTCGAACTTGAATTTGAACTTGAACTCGAACTAGGGATGAAATCGAAGTGACCTGAACTTGAGCTTAAACTTTAACTCGAAATAATTTGAACGTAAACTTGAACTTGAACTCGAACTGATCTGAACTTGAACTCGAACTCGAACTTGAACTCGAACTTGAACTCGACCTAGAAATTGAACTTGAACTTGAACTTGAACTGATCTGAACTCGAACTAGAACTTGATCTCGAACTAGAACTTGAACTCAAACTGATCTGAATTAGACCTTGAACTTAAAGTTGAAATTGAACTTGAATTCGAACTTGAACTCTAAATAGAATTTAAACTCAAACTGATCTGAAGTTTAGTTTGAACTTGAACTTGAACTCGAATTTGAACTTGAACTTTAATTCGAACTAAAACTTGAATTTGAACTTGAACTCGAACTTGAACTTGGACTCGAACTGACCTGAACTTGGACTTATACCTTAATTCGAACTGATTTGAACTTAAACCTGAACTTGAACTACGACTGATCTGAACGTCAACCTGAACTTGAACTCGAACTAGAGATTAAGCTCGAACTTGAACTTGAACTTGAACAGGTTTGAACTCGAACTTGAACTTGAAGCTTAATTTGAACCTAAACTTGAACTTGAACTTGAACTCGAACTTAAACTTGAACTTGAACTTGAACTTGAACTTCAACTCGAACTGACCTGAACTTGAACATGAACTCGAACTTGAACTTGACATTGAACTCGAACGGATCTGAACTTAAACTTGAACTTGAACTCGAACTTGAACTTGGACTCGAACTGACGTAAACTTGAACTTAAATTTGAACTTGAACTTAAACTTGACCTTTAATTTGCCTTGAACTCAAACTTTACCTTTAACTGGAACTTGAACTCGAACTAGAGATTGAGCTTGAACTTGAATTTGAACTTGAATTTGAACTTGAACAGGTTTGAACTCGAACTTGAATTTGAAGTTTAATTTTAACCTAAACTTGGACTTGAACTTGAACTCGAACTTAAACTTGAACTTGAACTTGAACTTCAACTCGAACCGACCTATACGTGAACATGAACTCGAAATTGAAATTGAAAATGAACTCGAACTGATCTGAACTTAAACTTGAACTTGAACTCGAACTTGAACTCGAACGTGAACTTGGACTCGAACTGACGTAAACTTGAAATTAAATTTGAACTTGAACTTGAACTTGAACTCGACTTTTAACTCGAACTTAAATTTGCCTTGAACTTGAACTCAAACTTGACCTTTGACTCTAACTTGAACTCGAACTTGAATTTGCTTTTACTTGAACTCGAACTTGACCTCGAACAAAACTTGAATTCGAAGTGACCTGAACTTGAGCTTAAATTTAACTCGAACTGATTTGAATTTAAACTTGAACTTGAACTCGAACTTGAATTTGAATGTAAACTCAAACTTGAATTTGCCCTGAACTTGAACTCGAACTTGAATTCGAATTTGAACTCGAAGTAGAACTTGAATTTGAAGTGACCTGAACTTGAGCTTAAACTTTATCTCGAACTAATTTGAACTTAAACTTGAACTTGAACTCGAATTTGAACTCGAACTCGAACTTGAACTCGAACTTGAAATTGGATTTCAACAACCTGAACTTAAACTTATACTTGAACTTGAACTTGAACTCGACCTTTAACTCGAAATTGAACTCGAACTTGAATTTGACTTGAACATGAACTCAAACTTCAAATCGAACTTGAACTTGAATTCGAAGTGACCTGAACTTGAGTTTAAATTTAACTCGAAATGATTTGAACTTAAACTTGAACTTGAACTCTAACTTGAATTTGAAGATGAACTCGAACTTAAATGTAGCTTGAACTTGAACTCGAACTTGAATTCGAACTTAAATTCCAACTAGAACTTAAACTCGCAATTGAATTCGAAATTGAACTCGAACTTGAATTTGCACTCAAACGGACCTGAACTTGAACTTGAACATGAACTCGAACTTGAAGTAGAACTTGAATTCCAACTTGACCTCGAACTTGAATTTGAACTTGAACTCGAATTTTAACTGGAACTTGAACTCGAACTCGAACTTGAACTCGAACTTGATCATGGACTCGGGTTTGCTTTAAACTTGAACTCAAATTTGAACTCGAACTTGAACTCGAACTTGAACTTGAATTCGAAGTGACTTGAACTTCAGCTTAAATTTAACTCGAACTGATTGAACTTAAACATGAACTTGAACTTGAACTTGAATTTGAAGATTTTCTCGAACTTGAATTTACCTTGAACTTGAACTCGAACTTGAATTTGAACTTGAACTCGAACTAGGGCTGGAATTCGAAGTGACCTAAAATTGAGCTTAAACTTTAACTCGAAATAATTTGAAAGTAAACTTGAACTTGAACTCGAACTGATCTGAACTTTAACTTGAACTCGAACTTGAACTCGATCTAGAAATTGAACTTGAACTTTAACTAATCTGAACTTGAACTAGAACTTGATCTCGAACTTGAACTTGAACCCAAACTGATCTGAATTAGAACGTGAACTTGAAGTTGAACTTGAATTCGAACGTGAACTCGAAATAGAACTTAAACTCAAACTGATCTGAAGTTTAGTTTGAACTTGAACTATAACTCGAACTAGAACTTGAATTCTAACTTGAACTCGAACTAGAGCTTGCACTCAAACTGATCTGAATTTTATTTTGAACTCGAACTTGAACTCGAACTCCAACTTGAACTTGAACTTTAATTCGAACCCGAACTTGAATTTGAACTTAAACTCGAACTTGAACTTGGACTCGAAGTGACCTGAACTTGGACTTATACCTTAATTCAAACTGATTTGAACTTAAACCTGAACTTGAACTCCAACTTATCTGAACGTGAACCTGAACTTGAACTCGAACTAGATATAGAGTTTGAACTTGAACTTGAACAGATTTGAACTCGAACTAGAACTTGAAGTTGAATTTTAACTTAAACTTGAACTCGGACTTGAACTCGAACTTAAACTTGAACTCGAACTCGAACTTGAACTCGAACTTGAACATGGACTCGGGTTTGCCTTAAACTTGAACTCGAACTTGAACTCGAACTAGAACTTGAATTCGAAGTGACCTGAACTTGAGCTTAAACTTTAACTCAAAATAATTTGAACTTAAACTTGAACTTGAACTAGAACTGATCTGAACTTGAACTTTAACTTGAACACGAACTTGAACTCGAACTTGAACTTGAACTCAACTCGAACTCTCCTGAACTTGAACATGGACTCGAACTTGAACTTTACATTGAACTTGAACTGATCTGAACTTAAACTTGAACTTGAACTTGAACTCGAACTTGAACTTGGACTCGAACTGACCTAAGCTTGAACTTAAACTTGAACTTCAACTTGAACTTGAACTCGAACTTAAATTTGCCTTGAACTTGAACTCAAACTTGAACTGTAAATTAAACTTGAAGAAAACTTGAATTCGAAGTGACCTGAACTTGAGCTTAAATTTAACTCGAACTGATTTGAACTTAAACTTGAACTTGAACTCGAACTTGAATTTGAACGTAAACTCAAACTTGAATTTGCCCTGAACATGAACTCGAACTTGAAGTCGAACTTGAACTTGAAGTAGAACTTGAATTCGAAGTGACCTGAACTTGAGCTTAAATTTTAGCTCGAACTATTTTGAATTTAAACTTGAACTTGAACTCGAACTTGAACTCGGACTTAAACTCGAACATGAACTCGAACTTGAATTTGCCTTGAACTTGAACCCGAACTTGAATTCGAACCAGACCTAGATCTTGAACTTGAGCTTGCCTTGAACTTGGTCTGGAACTGATCTGAACTTAAACTTTAAATCGAACTCCAAATTGAAATTGAAATTGAACTTGAATTTTAACTTGAACTGATCTGAACTTCAACTAGAACGTGATTTCGAACTTGAACTTGGACTCAAACTGATTTGAATTAGAACTTGAAGTTAAACTTGAAATGGAACTTGAATTCTAACTTGAACTCGAACTAGAGCTTGAACTCAAACTGATCTGAATTTTATTTTGAACTCGAACTTGAACTCGAACTTGAACTTGAACTTTAATTCGAACCCGAATTTGAACTTAAACTCGAACTTGTACTTGGACTCGAACTGACCTGAACTTGAACTTATACCTTAACTCGAACTGATTTGAATTTAAACCTGAACTTGAACTCCAATTGATCTGAACTTGAACGTGAACTTGAACTCGAACTAGAGATTGACCTTTAACTTGAACTTGAACAGATTTGAACTCGAATTTGAACTTGAAGTTTAATTTGAACTTAAACTTGAATTCGAACTTAACCTCGAACTTGAACTTGAATTGAACTTCAACTCGAACTGACCTGAACGTGAACATGAACTCGAATTTGAACTTAACATTGAACTTAAACTGATCTGAATTTAAACTTGAACTCGAACTTGAAGTCGAACTAGAACTTTAACTCGAAGTGACCTGAACTTAAGCCTAAAATTTAACTCGATCTGATTTGAACTTAAACTTAAACATGAATTCGAACTGATCTGAATTTGAACTTGAACTTGTACTCGAACTATAACTAAAACTTGAATTTACCTTGAACTTGAACTAGATTTCGAAGAGATCAGAACTTGTACTTGAACTTGAACTTGAACTCGAACTCTAATCCGAACTTGAATTAAGACTCGAACGGACCTGAACTTGAACTTGAACTCGAACTTGAATTCCAACTTGAACTCGAACTTGAATTTGAACTTAACTCAAATTTGAACTCGAACTTGAACTCGAACTTGAACTTGGACTCGAACTGACCTGTACTTGAACTTAAATTTAAGCTCGAACTTGAACTAGAACTCGACTTTTAATTCAAACTTGAACTCGAACTTGAACTCGAACTTGAACTCGAACTTGAACTCGAATTTAAATTTGCCTTAAACTTGAACTCGAACTTGAACTTGAACTTGAATTCCAACTTGAACTCGAACTTGAATTTGAACTTGAAAGCGCACTTTAACTTGAACTTGAACTCTAACTTGAATTTGAACGTTCACTCGAACTTCAATTTGCCTTCAACTTGAACATGAATTCGAACTTGAACTCGAAGTAGAACTTGAATTCGAACTGATCTGAACTTGAGCTTATACCTTAACTCAAACTGATTTGAACTTAACCTGAACTTGAACTCCAACTGATCTGAACTTGAAATTGAACTTAAAGTTGAACTCGAAGTAGAGATTGAGCTTAAACTTGAACTTGAACAGATTTGAACTCGAACTTGAACTAAAAGTTGAATTTGAACTTAGACTTGAACTCGAACTTGAACTCGAACTTGAATTCCAACTTAAACTCGAATTTGAATTTGAACTTGAATTTGAACTTGAACTCAAATTTGAACTCGAACTTGAATTCGAACTTGAACTCGAACTTGAAGTTGGACTCGAAATGACTTGAACTTAAACTTAAACTTGAACTATAACTTGAGGTCGAACATTAACTCGAACTTGAACTCGAACTTGAATTCGAAATTGAACTCGAACTAGAACTTGAATTCGAAGTGACCTGAACTTGAACTTAAACTTTAACTCGAACTGATTTGAACTTAAACTTGAACTTGAACTCGAACTTGAAGTTGAATATGAACTCGAACTTGAATTTGCCTTAAACTTGAATTCGAACTTGAATTCGAACTTGATCTCGAACTAGAACCTGAACTCGAAGTAACCTGAACTTGAGCTTAAATTGAACTTAATTTACCTTGAACTTGAACTTGAACTAGAACTTAAACTCGAAATTGAATTCGAAATTAAACTCGAACTTGAAATTCGGACTCAAGCGGACCTGAACTTGAACTCGAACTTGAACTCGAACTTGAACTCCAACTTGAACTCGAAATTGAATTCGAACTTGAACTCGAACTTTAACTCGAACTTGAACTCGAACTCCAACTTGAACTCGAACTTGAACTTGGACTCAAATTTTCCTTAAACTTGACCTCGAACTTGAACTCGAACTTGAACTTGAATTCGAAGTGACCTGAACTTCAGCATAAATTTAACTCGAACTGATTTGAAGTTAAACTTGAACTTGAACTCGAACTTGAATTTGAAGATGAAATCGAACTTGAATTTACCTTTAACTTGAACCCGAACTTGAATTTGAACTTTATCTCGAACTAGAACTTGAATTCGAAGTGACCTGAACTTGAGCTTAAACTTTAACTCAAAATAATTTAAACTTAAACATGAACTTGAAATCGAACTGATCTGAATTTGAACTTGAACTCGAACTTGAACTCGGTCTTGAAATTGAACTTGAACTTAAACTTGAACTGATCTGAACTTGAACTTGATCTCGAACTTGAACTTGAACTCAAACTGATCTGATCTTGAGCTGAACTTGAGCTTAAACTTTAACTCGAAATAATTCAAACTTAAACCTGAACTTGAACTCGAACTGATCTGAACTTGAGCTTAAACTTTACCTCGAAATAATTTGAACTTAAACTTGAACTTGAACTCGAAATTGAATTCGAAATTAAACTTGAACTTGAATTCGGACTCAAACGGACCTGAAGATGAACTTGAACTGGTACTTGAACTCGAACTTGAACTCGAACTTGAACTTGAACTTGAACTCGAACTTGAACTTGAACTCGAACTTGAACTTGGACTCGAACTGATCTGAACTTGAACATCAACTTGAACTTAAACTTAAACTCGAACTTTAACTCGAACTTGAACTCGAACTTGAATTCGAACTGGAACTCAAACTTGAACTTGGGCTCGAACTAACCTGAACTTGAACTTATACATGAACTCGAACTGATTTGAACTTAAACTTGAACTAAAACTTGAACTCGAACTTGAACTCCAACGAGAACTTGAACTCAAACTGATCTGAACTTTAGTTTTAACTTGAACTTGAACTAGAACTTGAACTGGAACTTCAACTCGAACTTGAATTCAGACTTGAACTGAAACTTGAACTTGGACTCGAACTGATCTGAACTTGAACTTGTGCTTTAACTCAAACTGATTTGAACTTGAACTTGAGCTTGAATTCGAAATTGAATTCGAAATTAAACTTGAAGTAGTATTCGGAATCAAACGGACCTGAACTTGAACTTGAACTTGAAATCGAACTTGAAATTGAACTTGAACTCGAACTTGAATTTGTCTTGAACTTGAACTCAAACTTGAACTGGAACTTGAACTCGAACTTGAACTGGATTTCGATGTGACCTGAACTTAAGCTTAAATTTAACTCGTACTGATGTGAACTAAAACTTGAACTTGAAATCGAACTTGAATTTGAAGATGAACTCGACCTTGAATTCACCTTGAACTTGAACTCGAACTTGAATTTGAACTTGAACTCGAACTAGAACTTGAATTCGAAGTGACCTGAACTTGAGCTTAAACTTTAACTCAAAATAATTTGAACTTAAACTTGAACTTGAACTAGAACTGATCTGAACTTGAACTTTAACTTGAACACGAACTTGAACTCGAACTTGAACTTGAACTCAACTCGAACTCTCCTGAACTTGAACATGGACTCGAACTTGAACTTTACATTGAACTTGAACTGATCTGAACTTAAACTTGAACTTGAACTTGAACTCGAACTTGAACTTGGACTCGAACTGACCTAAGCTTGGACTTAAACTTGAACTTCAACTTGAACTTGAACTCGAACTTAAATTTGCCTTGAACTTGAACTCAAACTTGAACTGTAAATTAAACTTGAAGAAAACTTGAATTCGAAGTGACCTGAACTTGAGCTTAAATTTAACTCGAACTGATTTGAACTTAAACTTGAACTTGAACTCGAACTTGAATTTGAACGTAAACTCAAACTTGAATTTGCCCTGAACATGAACTCGAACTTGAAGTCGAACTTGAACTTGAAGTAGAACTTGAATTCGAAGTGACCTGAACTTGAGCTTAAATTTTAGCTCGAACTATTTTGAATTTAAACTTGAACTTGAACTCGAACTTGAACTCGGACTTAAACTCGAACATGAACTCGAACTTGAATTTGCCTTGAACTTGAACCCGAACTTGAACTCTAACTTGAACTTGAAGAAAACTTGAATTCGAAGTGACCTGAACTTGAGCTTAAATTTAACTCGAACTGATTTGAACTTAAACTTGAACTTGAACTCGAACTTGAATTTGAACGTAAACTCAAACTTGAATTTGCCCTGAACATGAACTCGAACTTGAAGTCGAACTTGAACTTGAAGTAGAACTTGAATTCGAAGTGACCTGAACTTGAGCTTAAATTTTAACTCGAACTATTTTGAATTTAAACTTGAACTTGAACTCGAACTTGAACTCGGACTTAAACTCGAACATGAACTCGAACTTGAATTTGCCTTGAACTTGAACCCGAACTTGAACTCGAACCAGACCTAGATCTTGAACTTGAGCTTGCCTTGAACTTGGTCTGGAACTGATCTGAATTTAAACTTTAAATCGAACTCCAATTTGAAATTGAAATTGAACTTGAATTTTAACTTGAACTGATCTGAACTTGAACTAGAACGTGATTTCGAACTTGAACTTGGACTCAAACTGATCTGAATTAGAACTTGAAGTTGAACTTGAAACGGAACTTAAATTCTAACTTGAACTCGAACTAGAGCTTGAACTCAAACTGATCTGAATTTTATTTTGAACTCGAACTTGAACTCGAACTCGAACTTGAACTTGAACTTTAATTCGAACCCGAACTTGAATTTGAACTTAAACTCGAACTTGAACTTGGACTCGAACTGACCTGAACTTGAACTTATACCTTAACTCGAACTGATTTGAATTTAAACCTGAACTTGAACTCCAATTGATATGAACTTGAATGTGAACTTGAACTCGAATTAGAGATTGACTTTAACTTGAACTTGAACAGATTTGAACTCGAATTTGAACTTGAAGTTGAATTTGAACTTAAACTTGAACTCGAACTTAACCTCGAACTTGAACTTGAACTTGAACTTCAACTCGAACTGACCTGAACGTGAACATGAACTCGAATTTGAACTTAACATTGAACTTAAACTGATCTGAATTTAAACTTGAACTCGAACTTGAAGTCGAACTAGAACTTTAACTCGAAGTGACCTGAGCTTAAGCTTAAACTTTAACTCGATCTGATTTGAACTTAAACTTAAACATGAATTCGAACTGATCTGAATTTGAACTTGAACTTGTACTCGAACTATAACTAAAACGTGAATTTACCTTGAACTTGAACTAGATTTCGAAGAGATCAGAACTTAAACTTGAACTTGAACTTGAACTCGAACTCTAATCCGAACTTGAATTAGGACTCGAACGGACCTGAACTTAAACTTGAACTCGAACTTGAATTCCAACTTGAACTCGAACTTGAATTTGAACTTGAACGCGAAATTTAACTCAAATTTGAACTCGAACTTGAACTTGGACACGAACTGACCTGTACTTGAACTTAAACTTGAGCTCTAACTTGAACTTGAACTCGACTTTTAATTCAAACTTGAACTCGAACTTGAACTCGAACTTTAACTCGAACTTGAACTCGAATTTAAATTTGCCTTAAACTTGAACTCGAACTTGAACTTGAACTTGAATTCCAACTTGAACTCGAACTTGAATTTGAACTTGAAAGCGCACATAACCTTGAACTTGAACTCTAACTTGAATTTGAACGTGAACTCGAACTTCAATTTGCCTTCAGCTTGAACATGAATTCGAACTTGAACTCGAAGTAGAACTTGAATTCGAACTGACCTGAACTTGAGCTTATACCTTAACTCAAACTGATTTGAACTTAAACCTGAACTTGAACTCCAACTGATCTGAACTTGAAATTGAACTTAAAGTTGAACTCGAAGTAGAGATTGAGCTTAAACTTGAACTTGAACAGATTTGAACTCGAACTTGAACTAAAAGTTGAATTTGAACTTAGACTTGAACACGAACTTGAACTCGAACTTGAATTCCAACTTAAACTCGAATTTGAATTTGAACTTGAATTTGAACTTGAACTCAAATTTGAACTCGAACTTGAATTCGAACTTGAACTCGAACTTGAAGTTGGACTCGAAATGACTTGAACTTAAACTTAAACTTGAACTATAACTTGAAGTCGAACTTGAACTCGAACTTTAACTCGAACTTGAACTCGAACTCCAACTTGAACTCGAACTTGAACTTGGACTCGAACTGACGTAAACTTGACCTCGAACTTGAACTCGAACTTGAACTTGAATTCGAAGTGACCTGAACTTCAGCATAAATTTAACTCGAACTGATTTGAAGTTAAACTTGAACTTGAACTCGAACTTGAATTTGAAGATGAAATCGAACTTGAATTTACCTTTAACTTGAACCCGAACTTGAATTTGAACTTTATCTCGAACTAGAACTTGAATTCGAAGTGACCTGAACTTGAGCTTAAACTTTAACTCAAAATAATTTAAACTTAAACATGAACTTGAAATCGAACTGATCTGAATTTGAACTTGAACTCGAACTTGAACTCGGTCTTGAAATTGAACTTGAACTTAAACTTGAACTGATCTGAACTTGAACTTGATCTCGAACTTGAACTTGAACTCAAACTGATCTGATCTTGAGCTGAACTTGAGCTTAAACTTTAACTCGAAATAATTCAAACTTAAACCTGAACTTGAACTCGAACTGATCTGAACTTGAGCTTAAACTTTACCTCGAAATAATTTGAACTTAAACTTGAACTTGAACTCGAAATTGAATTCGAAATTAAACTTGAACTTGAATTCGGACTCAAACGGACCTGAAGATGAACTTGAACTGGTCCTTGAACTCGAACTTGAACTCGAACTTGAACTTGAACTCGAACTTGAACTTGAACTCGAACTTGAACTTGGACTCGAACTGATCTGAACTTGAACTTCAACTTGAACTTAAACTTAAACTCGAACTTTAACTCGAACTTGAACTCGAACTTGAATTCGAACTGGAACTCAAACTTGAACTTGGGCTCGAACTAACCTGAACTTGAACTTATACATGAACTCGAACTGATTTGAACTTAAACTTGAACTAAAACTTGAACTCGAACTTGAACTCCAACGAGAACTTGAACTCAAACTGATCTGAACTTTAGTTTTAACTTGAACTTGAACTAGAACTTGAACTCGAACTTCAACTCGAACTTGAATTCAGACTTGAACTGAAACTTGAACTTGGACTCGAACTGATCTGAACTTGAACTTGTGCTTTAACTCAAACTGATTTGAACTTGAACTTGAGCTTGAATTCGAAATTGAATTCGAAATTAAACTTGAAGTAGTATTCGGAATCAAACGGACCTGAACTTGAACTTGAACTTGAAATCGAACTTGAAATTGAACTTGAACTCGAACTTGAATTTGTCTTGAACTTGAACTCAAACTTGAACTGGAACTTGAACTCGAACTTGAACTGGAATTCGAAGTGACCTGAACTTAAGCTTAAATTTAACTCGTACTGATGTGAACTAAAACTTGAACTTGAAATCGAACTTGAATTTGAAGATGAACTCGACCTTGAATTCACCTTGAACTTGAACTCGAACTTGAATTTGAACTTGAACTCGAACTAGAACTTGAATTCGAAGTGACCTGAACTTGAGCTTAAACTTTAACTCAAAATAATTTGAACTTAAACTTGAACTTGAACTAGAACTGATCTGAACTTGAACTTTAACTTGAACACGAACTTGAACTCGAACTTGAACTTGAACTCAACTCGAACTCTCCTGAACTTGAACATGGACTCGAACTTGAACTTTACATTGAACTTGAACTGATCTGAACTTAAACTTGAACTTGAACTTGAACTCGAACTTGAACTTGGACTCGAACTGACCTAAGCTTGAACTTAAACTTGAACTTCAACTTGAACTTGAACTCGAACTTAAATTTGCCTTGAACTTGAACTCAAACTTGAACTGTAAATTAAACTTGAAGAAAACTTGAATTCGAAGTGACCTGAACTTGAGCTTAAATTTAACTCGAACTGATTTGAACTTAAACTTGAACTTGAACTCGAACTTGAATTTGAACGTAAACTCAAACTTGAATTTGCCCTGAACATGAACTCGAACTTGAAGTCGAACTTGAACTTGAAGTAGAACTTGAATTCGAAGTGACCTGAACTTGAGCTTAAATTTTAGCTCGAACTATTTTGAATTTAAACTTGAACTTGAACTCGAACTTGAACTCGGACTTAAACTCGAACATGAACTCGAACTTGAATTTGCCTTGAACTTGAACCCGAACTTGAATTCGAACCAGACCTAGATCTTGAACTTGAGCTTGCCTTGAACTTGGTCTGGAACTGATCTGAACTTAAACTTTAAATCGAACTCCAAATTGAAATTGAAATTGAACTTGAATTTTAACTTGAACTGATCTGAACTTCAACTAGAACGTGATTTCGAACTTGAACTTGGACTCAAACTGATTTGAATTAGAACTTGAAGTTAAACTTGAAATGGAACTTGAATTCTAACTTGAACTCGAACTAGAGCTTGAACTCAAACTGATCTGAATTTTATTTTGAACTCGAACTTGAACTCGAACTTGAACTTGAACTTTAATTCGAACCCGAATTTGAACTTAAACTCGAACTTGTACTTGGACTCGAACTGACCTGAACTTGAACTTATACCTTAACTCGAACTGATTTGAATTTAAACCTGAACTTGAACTCCAATTGATCTGAACTTGAACGTGAACTTGAACTCGAACTAGAGATTGACCTTTAACTTGAACTTGAACAGATTTGAACTCGAATTTGAACTTGAAGTTTAATTTGAACTTAAACTTGAATTCGAACTTAACCTCGAACTTGAACTTGAATTGAACTTCAACTCGAACTGACCTGAACGTGAACATGAACTCGAATTTGAACTTAACATTGAACTTAAACTGATCTGAATTTAAACTTGAACTCGAACTTGAAGTCGAACTAGAACTTTAACTCGAAGTGACCTGAACTTAAGCCTAAATTTAACTCGATCTGATTTGAACTTAAACTTAAACATGAATTCGAACTGATCTGAATTTGAACTTGAACTTGTACTCGAACTATAACTAAAACTTGAATTTACCTTGAACTTGAACTAGATTTCGAAGAGATCAGAACTTGTACTTGAACTTGAACTTGAACTCGAACTCTAATCCGAACTTGAATTAAGACTCGAACGGACCTGAACTTGAACTTGAACTCGAACTTGAATTCCAACTTGAACTCGAACTTGAATTTGAACTTAACTCAAATTTGAACTCGAACTTGAACTCGAACTTGAACTTGGACTCGAACTGACCTGTACTTGAACTTAAATTTAAGCTCGAACTTGAACTAGAACTCGACTTTTAATTCAAACTTGAACTCGAACTTGAACTCGAACTTGAACTCGAATTTAAATTTGCCTTAAACTTGAACTCGAACTTGAACTTGAACTTGAATTCCAACTTGAACTCGAACTTGAATTTGAACTTGAAAGCGCACTTTAACTTGAACTTGAACTCTAACTTGAATTTGAACGTGAACTCGAACTTCAATTTGCCTTCAACTTGAACATGAATTCGAACTTGAACTCGAAGTAGAACTTGAATTCGAACTGATCTGAACTTGAGCTTATACCTTAACTCAAACTGATTTGAACTTAAACCTGAACTTGAACTCCAACTGATCTGAACTTGAAATTGAACTTAAAGTTGAACTCGAAGTAGAGATTGAGCTTAAACTTGAACTTGAACAGATTTGAACTCGAACTTGAACTAAAAGTTGAATTTGAACTTAGACTTGAACTCGAACTTGAACTCGAACTTGAATTCCAACTTAAACTCGAATTTGAATTTGAACTTGAATTTGAACTTGAACTCAAATTTGAACTCGAACTTGAATTCGAACTTGAACTCGAACTTGAAGTTGGACTCGAAATGACTTGAACTTAAACTTAAACTTGAACTATAACTTGAGGTCGAACATTAACTCGAACTTGAACTCGAACTTGAATTCGAAATTGAACTCGAACTAGAACTTGAATTCGAAGTGACCTGAACTTGAACTTAAACTTTAACTCGAACTGATTTGAACTTAAACTTGAATTTGAACTCGAACTTGAAGTTGAATATGAACTCGAACTTGAATTTGCCTTTAACTTGAATTCGAACTTGAATTCGAACTTGATCTCGAACTAGAACCTGAACTCGAAGTAACCTGAACTTGAGCTTAAATTGAACTTAATTTACCTTGAACTTGAACTTGAACTAGAAGTTAAACTCGAAATTGAATTCGAAATTAAACTCGAACTTGAATTCGGACTCAAGCGGACCTGAACTTGAACTCGAACTTGAACTCGAACTTGAACTCCAACTTGAACTCGAAATTGAATTCGAACTTGAACTCGAACTTTAACTCGAACTTGAACTCGAACTCCAACTTGAACTCGAACTTGAACTTGGACTCAAATTTTCCTTAAACTTGACCTCGAACTTGAACTCGAACTTGAACTTGAATTCGAAGTGACCTGAACTTCAGCATAAATTTAACTCGAACTGATTTGAAGTTAAACTTGAACTTGAACTCGAACTTGAATTTGAAGATGAAATCGAACTTGAATTTACCTTTAACTTGAACCCGAACTTGAATTTGAACTTTATCTCGAACTAGAACTTGAATTCGAAGTGACCTGAACTTGAGCTTAAACTTTAACTCAAAATAATTTAAACTTAAACATGAACTTGAAATCGAACTGATCTGCATTTGAACTTGAACTCGAACTTGAACTCGATCTTGAAATTGAACTTGAACTTAAACTTGAACTAACCTGAACTTGAACTTGATCTCGAACTTGAACTTGAACTCAAACTGATCTGAACTTGAGCTGAACTTGAGCTTAAACTTTAACTCGAAATAATTCAAACTTAAACCTGAACTTGAACTCGAACTGATCTGAACTTGAACTAGAACTCGAACTTGAACTTGAATTCGAAGTGACCTGAACTTGAGCTTAAACTTTACCTCGAAATAATTTGAACTTAAAGTTGAACTTGAACTCGAAATTGAATTCGAAGTTAAACTCGAACTTGAATTCAGACTCAAACGGACCTGAAGATGAACTTGAACTGGTACTTGAACTCGAACTTGAACTCGAACTTGAACTTGAACTCGAACTTGTACTTGAACTCGAACTTGAACTTGGACTCGAACTGACCTGAACTTGAACTTCAACTTAAACTTAAACTTAAACTCGAACTTTAACTCGAACTTTAACTCGAACTTGAACTAGAACTTGAATTCGAACTTGAACTCAAACTTGAACTTGGGCTCGAACTAACCTGAACTTGAACTTATACATGAACTCGAACTGATTTGAACTTAAACTTGAACTAAAACTTGAACTCGAACTTGAACTCCAACGAGAACTTGAACTCAAACTGATCTGAACTTTAGTTTTAACTTGAACTTGAACTAGAACTTGAACTCGAACTTCAACTCGAACTTGAATTCAGACTTGAACTGAAACTTGAACTTGGACTCGAACTGATCTGAACTTGAACTTGTGCTTTAACTCAAACTGATTTGAACTTGAACTTGAGCTTGAACTCGAAATTGAATTCGAAATTAAACTTGAACTAGTATTCGGAATCAAACGGACCTGAACTTGAACTTGAACTTGAAATCGAACTTGAAATTGAACTTGAACTCGAACTTGAATTTGTCTTGAACTTGAACTCAAACTTGAACTGGAACTTGAACTCGAACTTGAACGGGAATTCGAAGTGACCTGAACTTGAGCTTAAATTTAACTCGTACTGATTTGAACTAAAACTTGCACTTGAACTCGAACTTGAATTCGAAGATGAACTCGACCTTGAATTTACCTTGAACTTGAACTCGAACTTGAATTCGAACTTGAACTCGAACTAGAACTTGAATTCGAACTGACCTGAACTTGAGCTTAAACTTTAACTCGAAATAATTTGAACTTAAACTTGAACTTGAACTCGAACTGAATTCGAACTTAACCTCGAACTTGAACTCGAACATGAACACGAACTAGAATTTGCCTTGAGCTTGAAATCGAACTTGAATTCGGACAAGAAGTTAAACTTGAGCTTGCCTTGAATTTGATCTCGAACTGCGCTGAATTTAAATTGAACTTAAACTTTAACTTGAACTCGAACTTGAAATTGAACTTGAACTTGAACTTGAAATTATCTGAACTTGAATTGGAACGTGATCTCGCACTTGAACTTGAACTCAAATTATCTGAATTAGAACTTGAATTTGAACTTGAAATTGAACTTGAATTCAAACTTGGACTCGAACTAGAACTTGAACTCAACCTGTTCTGAAGTTTAGTTTGAACTTGAACTTGAACTCGAACTTGAACTTAAACTTTAACAAGAACTAGAACTTGAATTCGAACTTGAACTCGAACTTGAACTTTAACTCGAACTGACTTGAATTTGAACTTGTACCTTAACTCGAACTGATTTGAACTTAAACCTGAACTTGAACTCCAATTGATCTGAACTTGAAATATAACTTGAACTTGAACTTGAAGTAGAGATTGAGCTTGAACTTGAACTTGAACAGATTTGAACTCGAACTTGAACTTGAAGTTGAATTTGAACTTAATCTTGATCTCAAGCTTAAACTCGAACTCGAACTTGAACTCGAACTTGAATTTAAATTTGAATTCGAACTGACCTGAAGATAAACATGAACTCGAATTTGAACTAAACATTGAACTTAAACTGATCTGAACTTAAACTTGAACTTGAACTTGAACTTGAACTTGAACTCGAACTTGAATTTTAACTTGAATTCGAAATTGAACTTCAACGCGAAATTAAATCCGAACTAATTTGAACTTGAACTTGTACTGGAGTTTGAACGCGAACTAGAACTTTAACTCCAAGTGACCTGAAGTTGCGCTTAAACTTTAACTCGATCTGATTTGAACTTAAACTTAAACTTGAACTCGAATTGATCTGAAGTTGAACTTGAACTCGAACTATAACTAGAACTTGAATTTTCCTTGAACTTGAACTAGATTTTGAAAAGCTTCGAACTTAAACTTGAACTTGAACTTGAACTCGAACTTGAATTTGAACTTGAACTCGAAATTGAACTTCAAGGCGAAATTGAACTCGAACTGATCTGAACTTGAACTTGAACTTAAACTCGAGCTTAAATTCGAACTTGAACTCGAACTTGAATTTGCCTTGAACTTGAACTGGAACTTGAATCGAACTTGAAATTGAACTTGAATTCCAAATTGAACTCGAAATAGAACTTGAACCCAAACTGATCTGAACTTTAGCTTGAACTTGAACTTGTACTTTAACTGGAACTTCAAGTCGAACTTGAATTCGAACTTGAACTCGAATTTGAACTTGGACACGAACTGACCTGAACTTGAACATATACTTTAACTCGAACTGATTTGAACTTAAACTTGAACTTTAATTCGAACTGATCTGAACTTATACTTTAACTTGAACTCGAAATAGAAATTGAGCTTGAACTTGAACTTGAACAGATTTGAACTCGAACTTGAACTTGAATTTAGTTTGAACTTGAACTTGAACTTGAACTCGAACTTGAACTCGAACTTGAACTCGAACTTGAACTTGAAGTCGAACTTGAATTTGAACTTCAACTCGAATTGACTTGAACTTGAATATGAACTCGAATTTGAACTTGACATTGAACTCAAACTGATCTAAAGTTAAACTTCAACATGAGCTTGACTTGAACTTGAACTTGAACTCGAATTTGAATTTGAACTTGAACTTTTAATTAAACTTCAAAGCGAAATTGCACTCGAACTGATCTGAACTTTAACTCGAACTTGAACTCGAACTTGAATGCGATCTTGAACTCGAACTTGAGTTTTAACGTGAACGCGAACTTTAACTCGAACTTAAACTCGAACTTGAACTTGGACTTGAAATTGAAGTCGAACTTTAACTTGAACTTCAACTCGAATTGACCTGAACTTGAATATGAACTCGAATTTTAACATGATATTGAACTCGAAGTGATCTAAAATTAAACTTGAACTTAAGCTTGACTTGAACTTGAACTCGAACTTGAATTTGAATTTGAACTCTTAATTGAACTTAAACGCGAAATTGCACTCGAACTGATCTAAACTTGAACATGAACTCGAACTTGAAATCGAACTTGAACTCAAATTTGAACTTGGACTCGAACTGACCTGAACTGGAACTTGTACTTTAACTTGAACTGATTTGAACTTAAACTTGAACTTAAACTTGAACTCGAACTTTAACTCCAATTTAAATCCGAACTTGAATTCGAACTTGAACTCAAACTTGAACTTGGGCTCGAACTGACCTGAACTTGAACTTATACCTTAACTCAAACTGATTTGAACTTAAAGTCGAACTTGAACCCGAAATTAAATTCGAAATTAAACTCGAACTTGAATTCGGACTCAAACGGACCTGAACTTTAACTTTAACTTGAACTCGACCTTTATCTCGAATTTGAATTTGATCTTGAATTTGCCTTGAACTTGAACTCGAATTTAAATTTGAAGTCGAAGTGACGTGAACTTGAGCTTAAATATAACCCTAACTGATTTGAACTTAAACTTGAACTTGAACTCGAACTTGAATTTGAAAATGAACTCGAACTTTAACTCGAACTTGAACGCGAATTTGAACTCGAACTTGAACTTAAACTTGAACTTGGCCTCGAACTGACCTGAACTTGAACTTAAACTTGAACTTGAACTTGAACTCGACCTTAAACTGGAATTTGAACTCGAACTTGAATTTGCCTTGAACTTGAAATCGAACTTGAACTCGAACTTGAACTTGAATTCGAAGTAACCTGAACTTGAGCTTAAACTTTAACTCGAAATAATTTGAACTTAAACTTGAACTTGAACTCGAACTGAACTGAACTTGAACTTGAACTTGAACTCGAACTTGAACTCGAACTTAACCTCGAACTTGAACTCGAACATGAACACGAACTAGAATTTGCCTTGAGCTTGAAATCGAACTTAAACTCGGACAAGGAGTTATACTTGAGCTTGCCTTGAACTTGATCTCGAACTGCGCTGAACTTAAATTGAACTTAAACTTTAACTTGAACTCGAACTTGAAATTGAACTTGAACTTGAAATGATCTGAACTTGAACTGGAACGTGATCTCGAACTTGAACTTGAACTCAAACTAATCTGAATTAGAACTTGAATTTGAACTTGAAATTGAACTTGAATTCAAACTTGAACTCGAACTAGAACTTAAACTCAAACTGTTCTGAAGTTTAGTTTGAACTTGAACTTGAACTAGAACTAGAACTTGAACTTGAACTTTAACTCGAACTAGAACTTGAATTCCAACTTGAACTCGAACTTGAACTTGGACTCGAACTGACCTGAACTTGAACTTATACCTTAATTCGAACTGATTTGAACTTAAAACTGAACTTGAACTCCAACTGATCTGAACGTGAACCTGAACTTGTACTCGAACTAAAGATTGAGCTTGAACTTGAACTTGGACAGATTTGAACTCGAACTTGAACTTGAAGTTGAATTTTAACTTAAACTTGAACTCGAACTTGAACTTGAACTTCAATTCGAACTGACCTGAACTTGAACATGAACTCGAACTTGAACCTGACATTGAACTCGAACTTATCTGAACTTAAACTTGAACTTGAGCTTGAACTTGAACTTGAATTCGAAATTGAACTTCAACGCGAAATAAACTCTAACTGATCTAAACTAGAACATGAACTTGAACTCGAATTTGAACTCGAACTTGAACCTGAACTCGAAGTGACCTGAACTTCAGCATAAAGTTAACTCGAACTGGTTTGAACTTAAACTTGAACTTGAACTCGAACTGATCTGAACTTGAACTCGAACTCGAACTTGACCTCGAACTTGAACTCGACCTAGAACTTGAATTCGAAGTGACCTGAACTTTAGCTTAAATTTAACTCGAAATGATTTTAACTTAAACTTGAACTTGAATTTGAACTTGAATTTGAAGATGTACTCGAACTTAAATTTACCTGGAACTTTAACTCGAACTTGAACTAGAACTTAAACTCGGACTAGAACTTAAACTCGAAAATGAATTCGAAATTAAACTTGAACTTGAATTCGGACTCAAACTGACCAGAACTTGAACTTGAACATGATCTCGAACTTGAACTCGAACTTGAACTCGAAGTTGAATTGCAACTTGAACTCGAAATTGAATTAGAACTTGAACTCGAACTTTAACTCGAACTTGAACTCGAACTCCAACTTGAACTCGTACTTGAACTTGGACTCAAGTTTGCCTTAAAGTTGAACTCACACTTGAACTCGAACTTGAATTTGAATTCGAAGTGACTTGAGCTTCAGCATAAATTTAATTCGAACTGATTTGAATTTAAACTTGAACTTGAACTCGAACTTGAATTTGAAGATGATCTCGAACTTGAATTTACCTTGAACTTGAACTCGAACTTGAATTTGAACTTGAACTCGAACTAGGGATGAAATCGAAGTGACCTGAACTTGAGCTTAAACTTTAACTCGAAATAATTTGAACGTAAACTTGAACTTGAACTCGAACTGATCTGAACTTGAACTCGAACTCGAACTTGAACTCGAACTTGAACTCGACCTAGAAATTGAACTTGAACTTGAACTTGAACTGATCTGAACTCGAACTAGAACTTGATCTCGAACTAGAACTTGAACTCAAACTGATCTGAATTAGACCTTGAACTTAAAGTTGAAATTGAACTTGAATTCGAACTTGAACTCTAAATAGAATTTAAACTCAAACTGATCTGAAGTTTAGTTTGAACTTGAACTTGAACTCGAATTTGAACTTGAACTTTAATTCGAACTAAAACTTGAATTTGAACTTGAACTCGAACTTGAACTTGGACTCGAACTGACCTGAACTTGGACTTATACCTTAATTCGAACTGATTTGAACTTAAACCTGAACTTGAACTACGACTGATCTGAACGTCAACCTGAACTTGAACTCGAACTAGAGATTAAGCTCGAACTTGAACTTGAACTTGAACAGGTTTGAACTCGAACTTGAACTTGAAGCTTAATTTGAACCTAAACTTGAACTTGAACTTGAACTCGAACTTAAACTTGAACTTGAACTTGAACTTGAACTTCAACTCGAACTGACCTGAACTTGAACATGAACTCGAACTTGAACTTGACATTGAACTCGAACGGATCTGAACTTAAACTTGAACTTGAACTCGAACTTGAACTTGGACTCGAACTGACGTAAACTTGAACTTAAATTTGAACTTGAACTTAAACTTGACCTTTAATTTGCCTTGAACTCAAACTTTACCTTTAACTGGAACTTGAACTCGAACTAGAGATTGAGCTTGAACTTGAATTTGAACTTGAATTTGAACTTGAACAGGTTTGAACTCGAACTTGAATTTGAAGTTTAATTTTAACCTAAACTTGGACTTGAACTTGAACTCGAACTTAAACTTGAACTTGAACTTGAACTTCAACTCGAACCGACCTATACGTGAACATGAACTCGAAATTGAAATTGAAAATGAACTCGAACTGATCTGAACTTAAACTTGAACTTGAACTCGAACTTGAACTCGAACGTGAACTTGGACTCGAACTGACGTAAACTTGAAATTAAATTTGAACTTGAACTTGAACTTGAACTCGACTTTTAACTCGAACTTAAATTTGCCTTGAACTTGAACTCAAACTTGACCTTTGACTCTAACTTGAACTCGAACTTGAATTTGCTTTTAACTTGAACTCGAACTTGACCTCGAACAAAACTTGAATTCGAAGTGACCTGAACTTGAGCTTAAATTTAACTCGAACTGATTTGAATTTAAACTTGAACTTGAACTCGAACTTGAATTTGAATGTAAACTCAAACTTGAATTTGCCCTGAACTTGAACTCGAACTTGAATTCGAATTTGAACTCGAAGTAGAACTTGAATTTGAAGTGACCTGAACTTGAGCTTAAACTTTATCTCGAACTAATTTGAACTTAAACTTGAACTTGAACTCGAATTTGAACTCGAACTCGAACTTGAACTCGAACTTGAAATTGGATTTCAACAACCTGAACTTAAACTTATACTTGAACTTGAACTTGAACTCGACCTTTAACTCGAAATTGAACTCGAACTTGAATTTGACTTGAACATGAACTCAAACTTCAAATCGAACTTGAACTTGAATTCGAAGTGACCTGAACTTGAGTTTAAATTTAACTCGAAATGATTTGAACTTAAACTTGAACTTGAACTCTAACTTGAATTTGAAGATGAACTCGAACTTAAATGTAGCTTGAACTTGAACTCGAACTTGAATTCGAACTTAAATTCCAACTAGAACTTAAACTCGCAATTGAATTCGAAATTGAACTCGAACTTGAATTTGCACTCAAACGGACCTGAACTTGAACTTGAACATGAACTCGAACTTGAAGTAGAACTTGAATTCCAACTTGACCTCGAACTTGAATTTGAACTTGAACTCGAATTTTAACTGGAACTTGAACTCGAACTCGAACTTGAACTCGAACTTGATCATGGACTCGGGTTTGCTTTAAACTTGAACTCAAATTTGAACTCGAACTTGAACTCGAACTTGAACTTGAATTCGAAGTGACTTGAACTTCAGCTTAAATTTAACTCGAACTGATTGAACTTAAACATGAACTTGAACTTGAACTTGAATTTGAAGATTTTCTCGAACTTGAATTTACCTTGAACTTGAACTCGAACTTGAATTTGAACTTGAACTCGAACTAGGGCTGGAATTCGAAGTGACCTAAAATTGAGCTTAAACTTTAACTCGAAATAATTTGAAAGTAAACTTGAACTTGAACTCGAACTGATCTGAACTTTAACTTGAACTCGAACTTGAACTCGATCTAGAAATTGAACTTGAACTTTAACTAATCTGAACTTGAACTAGAACTTGATCTCGAACTTGAACTTGAACCCAAACTGATCTGAATTAGAACGTGAACTTGAAGTTGAACTTGAATTCGAACGTGAACTCGAAATAGAACTTAAACTCAAACTGATCTGAAGTTTAGTTTGAACTTGAACTATAACTCGAACTAGAACTTGAATTCTAACTTGAACTCGAACTAGAGCTTGCACTCAAACTGATCTGAATTTTATTTTGAACTCGAACTTGAACTCGAACTCCAACTTGAACTTGAACTTTAATTCGAACCCGAACTTGAATTTGAACTTAAACTCGAACTTGAACTTGGACTCGAAGTGACCTGAACTTGGACTTATACCTTAATTCAAACTGATTTGAACTTAAACCTGAACTTGAACTCCAACTTATCTGAACGTGAACCTGAACTTGAACTCGAACTAGATATAGAGTTTGAACTTGAACTTGAACAGATTTGAACTCGAACTAGAACTTGAAGTTGAATTTTAACTTAAACTTGAACTCGGACTTGAACTCGAACTTAAACTTGAACTCGAACTCGAACTTGAACTCGAACTTGAACATGGACTCGGGTTTGCCTTAAACTTGAACTCGAACTTGAACTCGAACTAGAACTTGAATTCGAAGTGACCTGAACTTGAGCTTAAACTTTAACTCAAAATAATTTGAACTTAAACTTGAACTTGAACTAGAACTGATCTGAACTTGAACTTTAACTTGAACACGAACTTGAACTCGAACTTGAACTTGAACTCAACTCGAACTCTCCTGAACTTGAACATGGACTCGAACTTGAACTTTACATTGAACTTGAACTGATCTGAACTTAAACTTGAACTTGAACTTGAACTCGAACTTGAACTTGGACTCGAACTGACCTAAGCTTGAACTTAAACTTGAACTTCAACTTGAACTTGAACTCGAACTTAAATTTGCCTTGAACTTGAACTCAAACTTGAACTGTAAATTAAACTTGAAGAAAACTTGAATTCGAAGTGACCTGAACTTGAGCTTAAATTTAACTCGAACTGATTTGAACTTAAACTTGAACTTGAACTCGAACTTGAATTTGAACGTAAACTCAAACTTGAATTTGCCCTGAACATGAACTCGAACTTGAAGTCGAACTTGAACTTGAAGTAGAACTTGAATTCGAAGTGACCTGAACTTGAGCTTAAATTTTAGCTCGAACTATTTTGAATTTAAACTTGAACTTGAACTCGAACTTGAACTCGGACTTAAACTCGAACATGAACTCGAACTTGAATTTGCCTTGAACTTGAACCCGAACTTGAATTCGAACCAGACCTAGATCTTGAACTTGAGCTTGCCTTGAACTTGGTCTGGAACTGATCTGAACTTAAACTTTAAATCGAACTCCAAATTGAAATTGAAATTGAACTTGAATTTTAACTTGAACTGATCTGAACTTCAACTAGAACGTGATTTCGAACTTGAACTTGGACTCAAACTGATTTGAATTAGAACTTGAAGTTAAACTTGAAATGGAACTTGAATTCTAACTTGAACTCGAACTAGAGCTTGAACTCAAACTGATCTGAATTTTATTTTGAACTCGAACTTGAACTCGAACTTGAACTTGAACTTTAATTCGAACCCGAATTTGAACTTAAACTCGAACTTGTACTTGGACTCGAACTGACCTGAACTTGAACTTATACCTTAACTCGAACTGATTTGAATTTAAACCTGAACTTGAACTCCAATTGATCTGAACTTGAACGTGAACTTGAACTCGAACTAGAGATTGACCTTTAACTTGAACTTGAACAGATTTGAACTCGAATTTGAACTTGAAGTTTAATTTGAACTTAAACTTGAATTCGAACTTAACCTCGAACTTGAACTTGAATTGAACTTCAACTCGAACTGACCTGAACGTGAACATGAACTCGAATTTGAACTTAACATTGAACTTAAACTGATCTGAATTTAAACTTGAACTCGAACTTGAAGTCGAACTAGAACTTTAACTCGAAGTGACCTGAACTTAAGCCTAAAATTTAACTCGATCTGATTTGAACTTAAACTTAAACATGAATTCGAACTGATCTGAATTTGAACTTGAACTTGTACTCGAACTATAACTAAAACTTGAATTTACCTTGAACTTGAACTAGATTTCGAAGAGATCAGAACTTGTACTTGAACTTGAACTTGAACTCGAACTCTAATCCGAACTTGAATTAAGACTCGAACGGACCTGAACTTGAACTTGAACTCGAACTTGAATTCCAACTTGAACTCGAACTTGAATTTGAACTTAACTCAAATTTGAACTCGAACTTGAACTCGAACTTGAACTTGGACTCGAACTGACCTGTACTTGAACTTAAATTTAAGCTCGAACTTGAACTAGAACTCGACTTTTAATTCAAACTTGAACTCGAACTTGAACTCGAACTTGAACTCGAACTTGAACTCGAATTTAAATTTGCCTTAAACTTGAACTCGAACTTGAACTTGAACTTGAATTCCAACTTGAACTCGAACTTGAATTTGAACTTGAAAGCGCACTTTAACTTGAACTTGAACTCTAACTTGAATTTGAACGTGAACTCAAACTTCAATTTGCCTTCAACTTGAACATGAATTCGAACTTGAACTCGAAGTAGAACTTGAATTCGAACTGACCTGAACTTGAGCTTATACCTTAACTCAAACTGATTTGAACTTAAACCTGAACTTGAACTCCAACTGATGTGAACTTGAAATTGAACTTAAAGTTGAACTCGAAGTAGAGATTGAGCTTAAACTTGAACTTGAACAGATTTGAACTCGAACTTGAACTAAAAGTTGAATTTGAACTTAGACTTGAACTCGAACTTGAACTCGAACTTGAATTCCAACTTAAACTCGAATTTGAATTTGAACTTGAATTTGAACTTGAACTCAAATTTGAACTCGAACTTGAATTCGAACTTGAACTCGAACTTGAAGTTGGACTCGAAATGACTTGAACTTAAACTTAAACTTGAACTATAACTTGAGGTCGAACATTAACTCGAACTTGAACTCGAACTTGAATTCGAAATTGAACTCGAACTAGAACTTGAATTCGAAGTGACCTGAACTTGAGCTTAAACTTTAACTCAAAATAATTTAAACTTAAACATGAACTTGAAATCGAACTGATCTGCATTTGAACTTGAACTCGAACTTGAACTCGATCTTGAAATTGAACTTGAACTTAAACTTGAACTAACCTGAACTTGAACTTGATCTCGAACTTGAACTTGAACTCAAACTGATCTGAACTTGAGCTGAACTTGAGCTTAAACTTTAACTCGAAATAATTCAAACTTAAACCTGAACTTGAACTCGAACTGATCTGAACTTGAACTAGAACTCGAACTTGAACTTGAATTCGAAGTGACCTGAACTTGAGCTTAAACTTTACCTCGAAATAATTTGAACTTAAAGTTGAACTTGAACTCGAAATTGAATTCGAAGTTAAACTCGAACTTGAATTCAGACTCAAACGGACCTGAAGATGAACTTGAACTGGTACTTGAACTCGAACTTGAACTCGAACTTGAACTTGAACTCGAACTTGTACTTGAACTCGAACTTGAACTTGGACTCGAACTGACCTGAACTTGAACTTCAACTTAAACTTAAACTTAAACTCGAACTTTAACTCGAACTTTAACTCGAACTTGAACTAGAACTTGAATTCGAACTTGAACTCAAACTTGAACTTGGGCTCGAACTAACCTGAACTTGAACTTATACATGAACTCGAACTGATTTGAACTTAAACTTGAACTAAAACTTGAACTCGAACTTGAACTCCAACGAGAACTTGAACTCAAACTGATCTGAACTTTAGTTTTAACTTGAACTTGAACTAGAACTTGAACTCGAACTTCAACTCGAACTTGAATTCAGACTTGAACTGAAACTTGAACTTGGACTCGAACTGATCTGAACTTGAACTTGTGCTTTAACTCAAACTGATTTGAACTTGAACTTGAGCTTGAACTCGAAATTGAATTCGAAATTAAACTTGAACTAGTATTCGGAATCAAACGGACCTGAACTTGAACTTGAACTTGAAATCGAACTTGAAATTGAACTTGAACTCGAACTTGAATTTGTCTTGAACTTGAACTCAAACTTGAACTGGAACTTGAACTCGAACTTGAACTGGAATTCGAAGTGACCTGAACTTGAGCTTAAATTTAACTCGAACTGATTTGAACTAAAACTTGAACTTGAACTCGAACTTGAATTCGAAGATGAACTCGACCTTGAATTTACCTTGAACTTGAACTCGAACTTGAATTCGAACTTGAACTCGAACTAGAACTTGAATTCGAACTGACCTGAACTTGAGCTTAAACTTTAACTCGAAATAATTTGAACTTAAACTTGAACTTGAACTCGAAATTGAATTCGAAATTAAACTCGAACTTGAATTCGGACTCAAACGAACCTGAACTTGAACTTGAACTTTAACTCAAACTTGAAGTCGAACTTCAACTCGTACTTCAATTCCAACTTGAACTCGAACTTAAATTTGAACTTGAACTCGACTTTTAACTTGAACTTGAAGTCGAACTTGAATTTGCCTTGAACTTGAACTCGAACTAGAACTTGAATTCGAAGTAACTTGAACTTGAGCTTAAATTTAACTCGAACTGATTTGAACTTAAACTTGAATTTGAACCCGAACTTGAATTTGAAGATGAACTTGAACTTGAATTTACCTTGAACTTGAACTCGAACTTAAATTCGAACTTGAACTCGAACTAGAACTTGAATTCGAAGTGATCTGAACTTGAGCTTAAACTTTAACTCGAAATAATTTGAACTTAAACTTGAACTTGAACTCGAACTGAATTCGAACTTAACCTCGAACTTGAACTCGAACATGAACACGAACTAGAATTTGCCTTGAGCTTGAAATCGAACTTGAATTCGGACAAGAAGTTAAACTTGAGCTTGCCTTGAATTTGATCTCGAACTGCGCTGAATTTAAATTGAACTTAAACTTTAACTTGAACTCGAACTTGAAATTGAACTTGAACTTGAACTTGAAATTATCTGAACTTGAATTGGAACGTGATCTCGCACTTGAACTTGAACTCAAATTATCTGAATTAGAACTTGAATTTGAACTTGAAATTGAACTTGAATTCAAACTTGGACTCGAACTAGAACTTGAACTCAACCTGTTCTGAAGTTTAGTTTGAACTTGAACTTGAACTCGAACTTGAACTTAAACTTTAACAAGAACTAGAACTTGAATTCGAACTTGAACTCGAACTTGAACTTTAACTCGAACTGACTTGAATTTGAACTTGTACCTTAACTCGAACTGATTTGAACTTAAACCTGAACTTGAACTCCAATTGATCTGAACTTGAAATATAACTTGAACTTGAACTTGAAGTAGAGATTGAGCTTGAACTTGAACTTGAACAGATTTGAACTCGAACTTGAACTTGAAGTTGAATTTGAACTTAATCTTGATCTCAAGCTTAAACTCGAACTCGAACTTGAACTCGAACTTGAATTTAAATTTGAATTCGAACTGACCTGAAGATAAACATGAACTCGAATTTGAACTAAACATTGAACTTAAACTGATCTGAACTTAAACTTGAACTTGAACTTGAACTTGAACTTGAACTTGAACTCGAACTTGAATTTTAACTTGAATTCGAAATTGAACTTCAACGCGAAATTAAATCCGAACTAATTTGAACTTGAACTTGTACTGGAGTTTGAACGCGAACTAGAACTTTAACTCCAAGTGACCTGAAGTTGCGCTTAAACTTTAACTCGATCTGATTTGAACTTAAACTTAAACTTGAACTCGAATTGATCTGAAGTTGAACTTGAACTCGAACTATAACTAGAACTTGAATTTTCCTTGAACTTGAACTAGATTTTGAAAAGCTTCGAACTTAAACTTGAACTTGAACTTGAACTCGAACTTGAATTTGAACTTGAACTCGAAATTGAACTTCAAGGCGAAATTGAACTCGAACTGATCTGAACTTGAACTTGAACTTGAACTCGAACTTAAATTCGAACTTGAACTCGAACTTGAATTTGCCTTGAACTTGAACTGGAACTTGAATCGAACTTGAAATTGAACTTGAATTCCAAATTGAACTCGAAATAGAACTTGAACCCAAACTGATCTGAACTTTAGCTTGAACTTGAACTTGTACTTTAACTGGAACTTCAAGTCGAACTTGAATTCGAACTTGAACTCGAATTTGAACTTGGACACGAACTGACCTGAACTTGAACATATACTTTAACTCGAACTGATTTGAACTTAAACTTGAACTTTAATTCGAACTGATCTGAACTTATACTTTAACTTGAACTCGAAATAGAAATTGAGCTTGAACTTGAACTTGAACAGATTTGAACTCGAACTTGAACTTGAATTTAGTTTGAACTTGAACTTGAACTTGAACTCGAACTTGAACTCGAACTTGAACTCGAACTTGAACTTGAAGTCGAACTTGAATTTGAACTTCAACTCGAATTGACTTGAACTTGAATATGAACTCGAATTTGAACTTGACATTGAACTCAAACTGATCTAAAGTTAAACTTCAACATGAGCTTGACTTGAACTTGAACTTGAACTCGAATTTGAATTTGAACTTGAACTTTTAATTAAACTTCAAAGCGAAATTGCACTCGAACTGATCTGAACTTTAACTCGAACTTGAACTCGAACTTGAATGCGATCTTGAACTCGAACTTGAGTTTTAACGTGAACGCGAACTTTAACTCGAACTTAAACTCGAACTTGAACTTGGACTTGAAATTGAAGTCGAACTTTAACTTGAACTTCAACTCGAATTGACCTGAACTTGAATATGAACTCGAATTTTAACATGATATTGAACTCGAAGTGATCTAAAATTAAACTTGAACTTAAGCTTGACTTGAACTTGAACTCGAACTTGAATTTGAATTTGAACTCTTAATTGAACTTAAACGCGAAATTGCACTCGAACTGATCTAAACTTGAACATGAACTCGAACTTGAAATCGAACTTGAACTCAAATTTGAACTTGGACTCGAACTGACCTGAACTGGAACTTGTACTTTAACTTGAACTGATTTGAACTTAAACTTGAACTTAAACTTGAACTCGAACTTTAACTCCAATTTAAATCCGAACTTGAATTCGAACTTGAACTCAAACTTGAACTTGGGCTCGAACTGACCTGAACTTGAACTTATACCTTAACTCAAACTGATTTGAACTTAAAGTCGAACTTGAACCCGAAATTAAATTCGAAATTAAACTCGAACTTGAATTCGGACTCAAACGGACCTGAACTTTAACTTTAACTTGAACTCGACCTTTATCTCGAATTTGAATTTGATCTTGAATTTGCCTTGAACTTGAACTCGAATTTAAATTTGAAGTCGAAGTGACGTGAACTTGAGCTTAAATATAACCCTAACTGATTTGAACTTAAACTTGAACTTGAACTCGAACTTGAATTTGAAAATGAACTCGAACTTTAACTCGAACTTGAACGCGAATTTGAACTCGAACTTGAACTTAAACTTGAACTTGGCCTCGAACTGACCTGAACTTGAACTTAAACTTGAACTTGAACTTGAACTCGACCTTAAACTGGAATTTGAACTCGAACTTGAATTTGCCTTGAACTTGAAATCGAACTTGAACTCGAACTTGAACTTGAATTCGAAGTAACCTGAACTTGAGCTTAAACTTTAACTCGAAATAATTTGAACTTAAACTTGAACTTGAACTCGAACTGAACTGAACTTGAACTTGAACTTGAACTCGAACTTGAACTCGAACTTAACCTCGAACTTGAACTCGAACATGAACACGAACTAGAATTTGCCTTGAGCTTGAAATCGAACTTAAACTCGGACAAGGAGTTATACTTGAGCTTGCCTTGAACTTGATCTCGAACTGCGCTGAACTTAAATTGAACTTAAACTTTAACTTGAACTCGAACTTGAAATTGAACTTGAACTTGAAATGATCTGAACTTGAACTGGAACGTGATCTCGAACTTGAACTTGAACTCAAACTAATCTGAATTAGAACTTGAATTTGAACTTGAAATTGAACTTGAATTCAAACTTGAACTCGAACTAGAACTTAAACTCAAACTGTTCTGAAGTTTAGTTTGAACTTGAACTTGAACTAGAACTAGAACTTGAACTTGAACTTTAACTCGAACTAGAACTTGAATTCCAACTTGAACTCGAACTTGAACTTGGACTCGAACTGACCTGAACTTGAACTTATACCTTAATTCGAACTGATTTGAACTTAAAACTGAACTTGAACTCCAACTGATCTGAACGTGAACCTGAACTTGTACTCGAACTAAAGATTGAGCTTGAACTTGAACTTGAACAGATTTGAACTCGAACTTGAACTTGAAGTTGAATTTTAACTTAAACTTGAACTCGAACTTGAACTTGAACTTCAATTCGAACTGACCTGAACTTGAACATGAACTCGAACTTGAACCTGACATTGAACTCGAACTTATCTGAACTTAAACTTGAACTTGAGCTTGAACTTGAACTTGAATTCGAAATTGAACTTCAACGCGAAATAAACTCTAACTGATCTAAACTAGAACATGAACTTGAACTCGAATTTGAACTCGAACTTGAACCTGAACTCGAAGTGACCTGAACTTCAGCATAAAGTTAACTCGAACTGGTTTGAACTTAAACTTGAACTTGAACTCGAACTGATCTGAACTTGAACTCGAACTCGAACTTGACCTCGAACTTGAACTCGACCTAGAACTTGAATTCGAAGTGACCTGAACTTTAGCTTAAATTTAACTCGAAATGATTTTAACTTAAACTTGAACTTGAATTTGAACTTGAATTTGAAGATGTACTCGAACTTAAATTTACCTGGAACTTTAACTCGAACTTGAATTAGAACTTAAACTCGGACTAGAACTTAAACTCGAAAATGAATTCGAAATTAAACTTGAACTTGAATTCGGACTCAAACTGACCAGAACTTGAACTTGAACATGATCTCGAACTTGAACTCGAACTTGAACTCGAAGTTGAATTGCAACTTGAACTCGAAATTGAATTAGAACTTGAACTCGAACTTTAACTCGAACTTGAACTCGAACTCCAACTTGAACTCGTACTTGAACTTGGACTCAAGTTTGCCTTAAAGTTGAACTCACACTTGAACTCGAACTTGAATTTGAATTCGAAGTGACTTGAGCTTCAGCATAAATTTAATTCGAGCTGATTTGAATTTAAACTTGAACTTGAACTCGAACTTGAATTTGAAGATGATCTCGAACTTGAATTTACCTTGAACTTGAACTCGAACTTGAATTTGAACTTGAACTCGAACTAGGGATGAAATCGAAGTGACCTGAACTTGAGCTTAAACTTTAACTCGAAATAATTTGAACGTAAACTTGAACTTGAACTCGAACTGATCTGAACTTGAACTCGAACTCGAACTTGAACTCGAACTTGAACTCGACCTAGAAATTGAACTTGAACTTGAACTTGAACTGATCTGAACTCGAACTAGAACTTGATCTCGAACTAGAACTTGAACTCAAACTGATCTGAATTAGACCTTGAACTTAAAGTTGAAATTGAACTTGAATTCGAACTTGAACTCTAAATAGAATTTAAACTCAAACTGATCTGAAGTTTAGTTTGAACTTGAACTTGAACTCGAATTTGAACTTGAACTTTAATTCGAACTAAAACTTGAATTTGAACTTGAACTCGAACTTGAACTTGGACTCGAACTGACCTGAACTTGGACTTATACCTTAATTCGAACTGATTTGAACTTAAACCTGAACTTGAACTACGACTGATCTGAACGTCAACCTGAACTTGAACTCGAACTAGAGATTAAGCTCGAACTTGAACTTGAACTTGAACAGGTTTGAACTCGAACTTGAACTTGAAGCTTAATTTGAACCTAAACTTGAACTTGAACTTGAACTCGAACTTAAACTTGAACTTGAACTTGAACTTGAACTTCAACTCGAACTGACCTGAACTTGAACATGAACTCGAACTTGAACTTGACATTGAACTCGAACGGATCTGAACTTAAACTTGAACTTGAACTCGAACTTGAACTTGGACTCGAACTGACGTAAACTTGAACTTAAATTTGAACTTGAACTTAAACTTGACCTTTAATTTGCCTTGAACTCAAACTTTACCTTTAACTGGAACTTGAACTCGAACTAGAGATTGAGCTTGAACTTGAATTTGAACTTGAATTTGAACTTGAACAGGTTTGAACTCGAACTTGAATTTGAAGTTTAATTTTAACCTAAACTTGGACTTGAACTTGAACTCGAACTTAAACTTGAACTTGAACTTGAACTTCAACTCGAACCGACCTATACGTGAACATGAACTCGAAATTGAAATTGAAAATGAACTCGAACTGATCTGAACTTAAACTTGAACTTGACTCGAACTTGAACTCGAACGTGAACTTGGACTCGAACTGACGTAAACTTGAAATTAAATTTGAACTTGAACTTGAACTTGAACTCGACTTTTAACTCGAACTTAAATTTGCCTTGAACTTGAACTCAAACTTGACCTTTGACTCTAACTTGAACTCGAACTTGAATTTGCTTTTAACTTGAACTCGAACTTGACCTCGAACAAAACTTGAATTCGAAGTGACCTGAACTTGAGCTTAAATTTAACTCGAACTGATTTGAATTTAAACTTGAACTTGAACTCGAACTTGAATTTGAATGTAAACTCAAACTTGAATTTGCCCTGAACTTGAACTCGAACTTGAATTCGAATTTGAACTCGAAGTAGAACTTGAATTTGAAGTGACCTGAACTTGAGCTTAAACTTTATCTCGAACTAATTTGAACTTAAACTTGAACTTGAACTCGAATTTGAACTCGAACTCGAACTTGAACTCGAACTTGAAATTGGATTTCAACAACCTGAACTTAAACTTATACTTGAACTTGAACTTGAACTCGACCTTTAACTCGAAATTGAACTCGAACTTGAATTTGACTTGAACATGAACTCAAACTTCAAATCGAACTTGAACTTGAATTCGAAGTGACCTGAACTTGAGTTTAAATTTAACTCGAAATGATTTGAACTTAAACTTGAACTTGAACTCTAACTTGAATTTGAAGATGAACTCGAACTTAAATGTAGCTTGAACTTGAACTCGAACTTGAATTCGAACTTAAATTCCAACTAGAACTTAAACTCGCAATTGAATTCGAAATTGAACTCGAACTTGAATTTGCACTCAAACGGACCTGAACTTGAACTTGAACATGAACTCGAACTTGAAGTAGAACTTGAATTCCAACTTGACCTCGAACTTGAATTTGAACTTGAACTCGAATTTTAACTGGAACTTGAACTCGAACTCGAACTTGAACTCGAACTTGATCATGGACTCGGGTTTGCTTTAAACTTGAACTCAAATTTGAACTCGAACTTGAACTCGAACTTGAACTTGAATTCGAAGTGACTTGAACTTCAGCTTAAATTTAACTCGAACTGATTGAACTTAAACATGAACTTGAACTTGAACTTGAATTTGAAGATTTTCTCGAACTTGAATTTACCTTGAACTTGAACTCGAACTTGAATTTGAACTTGAACTCGAACTAGGGCTGGAATTCGAAGTGACCTAAAATTGAGCTTAAACTTTAACTCGAAATAATTTGAAAGTAAACTTGAACTTGAACTCGAACTGATCTGAACTTTAACTTGAACTCGAACTTGAACTCGATCTAGAAATTGAACTTGAACTTTAACTAATCTGAACTTGAACTAGAACTTGATCTCGAACTTGAACTTGAACCCAAACTGATCTGAATTAGAACGTGAACTTGAAGTTGAACTTGAATTCGAACGTGAACTCGAAATAGAACTTAAACTCAAACTGATCTGAAGTTTAGTTTGAACTTGAACTATAACTCGAACTAGAACTTGAATTCTAACTTGAACTCGAACTAGAGCTTGCACTCAAACTGATCTGAATTTTATTTTGAACTCGAACTTGAACTCGAACTCCAACTTGAACTTGAACTTTAATTCGAACCCGAACTTGAATTTGAACTTAAACTCGAACTTGAACTTGGACTCGAAGTGACCTGAACTTGGACTTATACCTTAATTCAAACTGATTTGAACTTAAACCTGAACTTGAACTCCAACTTATCTGAACGTGAACCTGAACTTGAACTCGAACTAGATATAGAGTTTGAACTTGAACTTGAACAGATTTGAACTCGAACTAGAACTTGAAGTTGAATTTTAACTTAAACTTGAACTCGGACTTGAACTCGAACTTAAACTTGAACTCGAACTCGAACTTGAACTCGAACTTGAACATGGACTCGGGTTTGCCTTAAACTTGAACTCGAACTTGAACTGGAACTTGAACTTGAATTCGAAGTGACCTGAACTTGAGCTCAACTTTTAACTCGAAATAATTTGAACTTAAACTTGAACTTGAACTCGAAGTGATCTGAATTAGAACTTGAACTTGAAATTGAACTTAAATTCGAACTTGAACTTGAACTAGAACTTGAGCTCAAACTGATCTGGACTTTAGTTTGAACTTGAACTTGAACTCGAACTTGAACATTAGCTTGAACTCGAACTTGAACTCGAAGTTAAATTCGAACTTGAACTCGAACTTGAACTTGGACTCGAACTGACCTGAACTTGGACTTATACCTTAATTCAAACTGATTTGAACTTAAACCTGAACTTGAACTCCAACTGATCTGAACGCGAACCTGAACTTGAACTCGAACTAGAAATTGAGCTTGAACTTGAACTTGAACGAGTTTGAACTCGAACTAGAACTTGAAGTTGAATTTTAACTTAACCTTGAACTCGAACTTGAACCCGAACTTAAACTCCAACTTGAACTTGGACTTCAACTCGAACTGACCTGATCTTGAACATGAACTCGAATTTGAACTTGACATTGAACTCGATCTGATCTGAACTTAAACTTGAAATTGAATTCGAAATTGAACTCGAACTTGAACTTGGACTCGAACTGACCTAAACTTGAACTTAAACTTAAACTTGAACTTGAACTTGAACTCGGCCTTTAACTCGAACTTAAATTTGCCTTGAACTTGAAACCGAACTTGAATTTGAAGGTGAACTCGAACTTGAATTTACCTTGAACTTAAACTCGAACATGAATTTGATCTTGAACTCGAACTAGAACTTGAATTCGAAGTGACCTGAACTTGAGCTTAAATTTTAACTCGAAATAATTTGAACTTAAACTTAAACTTTAAATCGAACTGATCTGAACTTGAACTTGAACTAGAACTTGAACTCGAACTTGAACTCGAACTTGAATTCCAACTTGAACTCGAAATTGAATTAGAACTTGAACTCGAACTTTACCTCGAACTTGAACTCGCACTCGAACTTGAACTTGGACTAAAGTTTGCCTTAAAGTTGAACTCGCACTTGAACTCGAACTTGAACTCGAACTTGAATTTGAATTCGAAGTGACTTGAACTTCAGAAAAAATTTAATTCGGACTGATTTGAACTTAAACTTGAACTTGAACTCGAACTTGAATTTGAAGATGATCTCGAACTTGAATTTACCTTGAAATTGAACTCGAACTTGAATTTGAACTTGAATTTGAACTTGAACTCGAACTAGGACTTGAATTCGAAGGGACCTGAACTTGAGCTTAAACTTTAACTCGAACTAATTTGAACTTAAACTTGAACTTGAACTCGAACTTGAACTCGAACTCGAACTTGAACTCGAACTCGAACTTGAACTCGAACTTGAAATTGGATTTGAACTGACCTGAACTTAAACTTATACATGAACTTGAACTTGAACTCGACCTTTAACTCGAAATTGAACTCGAACTTGAATTTGACTTGAACTTGAACTCAAACTTGAACTCGAACTTGAACTTGAATTCGAAGTGACCTGAACTTGAGCTTAAATTAAACTCGAACTGATTTGAACTTTAACTTGAACTTGAACTCGAACTTGAATTTGAAGTTGAACTCGAACTTGAATGTATCTGGAACTTGAACTCGAACTTGAATTCAAACTTAAAGTCGAACTAGAACTTAAAGTCGAAATTGAATTCGAAATTAAACTCAAACTTGGATTTGGACTCAAGCAGACCTGAACTTGAACTTGAACTCGAACGTGAACTCGAACTTGAACTCGAACTTGAACTCCAACTTGAACTCGAACTTGAATTTGAACTTGAACTCGAACTTTAACTCAAACTTTAACTCGAACTTGAACTCGAACACGAAATTGAACTCGAACTTGAACTTGGACTCGAATTTGCCTTAAACTTGAACTCGAACTTGAACTCGCACTTGAACTTGAACTTGAACTTTAACTCGAACAAGAACTTGAATTCGAACTAGAACTCGAACTTGAACTTGTACTCGAACTGACCTGAACTTGAGCTTATACCTTATTCGAACTGATTTGAACCTGAACTTGAACTCCAACTGATCTGAACGTGAACATGATCTTGAACTAGAACTAGAGGTTGAGCTTGAACTTGAAGTTGAACAGATTTGAACTCGAACTTAAACTTAAAGTTGAATTTTAACTTAAACTTGAACTCGAACGTGAACTCGAACTTGAACTTGAACTTGAACTTGAAGTCGAACTTGAACTTCAACTCGAACTGACCTTAACTTGAACATGAACTCGAACTTGAACTTGACATTGAACTCGAGCTTATCTGAACTTAAACTTGAACTTGAGCTTGAACTTGAACTTGAACTCGAACTTGAATTTGAACTTGAACTTGAAATTGAAATTAAACTCGAACTGATCTGAATTCGAACATGAACTTGAACTCGAACTTGAATTCGATCTTGAACTCAAACTTGAAGTTAGACTCGAACTGAATTGAAGTTGAACTTAAACTTGAACTTGAACTTGAACTTGAACTTGAAGTCGAACATAAACTCGAACATGAACTCTGACTTGAACTCGAAATTTAATTTGCCTTGAACTTGAACTCAAACTTGAAATCGAAATTGAACTCAAATTAAAACTTGAATTCGAAGTGACCTGAACTTGAGCTAAAATTTAACTCGAAATTATTTGATCTTAAACTTGAACTTGAACTCTAAGTTGAATTTGAAGAGAATCTTTAACTTGAATTTAACTTGAACTTGAACTCGAACTTGAATTTGAACTTGAACTCGAACTAGAACTGGAATTCGAAGTGACCTGAACTTGAGCTTAAATTTTAACTCGAAATAATATGAACGTAAACTTGAACTTGAACTCGAACTGATCTGAACTTGAACTCGAACTCGAAGTTGAACTCGAACTTGAACTCGATCTAGAAATTTCACTTGAACTGATTTGAACTCGAACTAGAACTTGATCTCGAACTTGAACTTGAACTCAAACTTATCTGAATTAGAACTTGAACTTAAACTTGAAATTGAACTTGAATTCGAACTTGAACTCGAAATAGAATTTAAATTCAAACTGATCTGAAGTTTAGTTTGAACTTGAACTTGAACTCGAACTTGAACTTCAACTTTAACACGAACTAGAACTTGAATTCGGACTTGAACTCGAACTTGAAGTTGGATTCGAACTGACCTGAACTTGGACTTATACCTTAATTCGAACTGATTTGAACTTAAACCTGAACTTGAACTCCAACTGATCTGAACGTCAACCTGAACTTGAACTCGATCTAGAGATTGAGCTCGAACTTGAACTTGAACTAGAAAAGGTTTGAACTCGAACTTGAACTTGAAGCTTAATTTTAACCTAAACTTGAACTTGAACTTGAACTCGAACTTAAACTTGAACTTGAACTTGAACTTGAACTTGAACTTCAACTCGAACTGACCTGAACTTGAACTTGACATTGAACTCGAACGGATCTGAACTTAAACTTGAACTTGAACTCGAACTTAAACTTGGACTCGAACTGACGTAAACTTGAACTTAAATTTGAACTTGAACTTGAACTTGACCTTTAATTTGAACTTAAATTTGCCTTGAACTCAAACTTGACCTTTAACTCGAACTTGAACTCGAACTTGAATTTGCCTTGAAGTTGAACTCGAACTTGACCTCGAACAAAACTTGAATTCGAAGTGACCTGATCTTGAGATTAAATTTAACTCGAACTGATTTGAACTTAAACTTGAACTTGAACTCGAACTGGAATTTGAACGTAAACTCAAACTTGAATTTGCCCTGAACTTGAACTCGAACTTGAACTCGAACTCGAAGTTGAAATTGGATTTGAACTGACCTGAACTTAAACTTATACTTGAACTTGAACTCGAACTTGAACTTGAATTCGAAGTGACCTGAACTTGAGTTTAAATTTAACTCGAACTGATTTGAACTTAAACTTGAACTTGAACCCGAACTTGAATTTGAAGATGAACTTGAACTTGAATTTACCTTGAACTTGAACTCGAACTTAAATTCGAACTTGAACTCGAACTAGAACTTGAATTCGAAGTGATCTGAACTTGAGCTTAAACTTTAACTCGAAATAATTTGAACTTAAACTTGAACTTGAACTCGAACTGAACTCGAACTTAACCTCGAACTTGAACTCGAACATGAACACGAACTAGAATTTGCCTTGAGCTTGAAATCGAACTTGAATTCGGACAAGAAGTTAAACTTGAGCTTGCCTTGAATTTGATCTCGAACTGCGCTGAATTTAAATTGAACTTAAATTTTAACTTGAACTCGAACTTGAAATTGAACTTGAACTTGAACTTGAAATGATCTGAACTTGAATTGGAACGTGATCTCGAACTTGAACTTGAACTCAAATTATCTGAATTAGAACTTGAATTTGAACTTGAAATTGAACTTGAATTCAAACTTGGACTCGAACTAGAACTTGAACTCAACCTGTTCTGAAGTTTAGTTTGAACTTGAACTTGAACTCGAACTTGAACTTAAACTTTAACAAGAACTAGAACTTGAATTCGAACTTGAACTCGAACTTGAACTTTAACTCGAACTGACTTGAATTTGAACTTGTACCTTAACTCGAACTGATTTGAACTTAAACCTGAACTTGAACTCCAATTGATCTGAATTTGAAATATAACTTGAACTTGAACTTGAAGTAGAGATTGAGCTTGAACTTGAACTTGAACAGATTTGAACTCGAACTTGAACTTGAAGTTGAACTTGAACTTAATCTTGATCTCAAGCTTAAACCCGAACTCGAACTTGAACTCGAACTTGAATTTAAATTTGAATTCGAACTGACCTGAAGATAAACATGAACTCGAATTTGAACTAAACATTGAAGTTAAACTGATCTGAACTTAAACTTGAACTTGAGCTTGAACTTGAACTTGAACTCGAACTTGAATTTTAACTTGAATTCGAAATTGAACTTCAACGCGAAATTAAATCCGAACTAATTTGTACTTGAACTTGTACTGGAGTTTGAACGCGAACTAGAACTTTAACTCGAAGTGACCTGAAGTTGAGCTTAAACTTTAACTCGATCTGATTTGAACTCAAACTTAAACTTGAACTCGAATTGATCTGAAGTTGAACTTGAACTCGAACTATAACTAGAACTTGAATTTTCCTTGAACTTGAACTAGATTTTGAAAAGCTTCGAACTTAAACTTGAACTTGAACTTGAACTCGAACTTGAATTTGAACTTGAACTCGAAATTGAACTTCAAGGCGAAATTGAACTCGAACTGATCTGAACTTGAACTTGAACTTAAACTCGAACTTAAATTCGAACTTGAACTCGAACTTGAATTTGCCTTGAACTTGAACTGGAACTTGAATCGAACTTGAAATTGAACTTGAATTCCAAATTGAACTCGAAATAGAACTTGAACCCAAACTGATCTGAACTTTAGCTTGAACTTGAACTTGTACTTTAACTGGAACTTCAAGTCGAACTTGAATTCGAACTTGAAATCGAATTTGATCTTGGACTCGAACTGACCTGAACTTGAACATATACTTTAACTCGAACTGATTTGAACTTAAACTTGAACTTTAATTCGAACTGATCTGAAATTATACTTTAACTTGAACTCGAAATAGAAATTGAGCTTGAACTTGAACTTGAACAGATTTGAACTCGAACTTGAACTTGAATTTAATTTGAACTTGAACTTGAACTTGAACTCGAACTTGAACTCGAACTTGAACTCGAACTTGAACTTGAAGTCGAACTTGAATTTGAACTTCAACTCGAATTGACTTGAACTTGAATATGAACTCGAATTTGAACTTGACATTGAACTCAAACTGATCTAAAGTTAAACTTCAACATGAGCTTGACTTGAACTTGAACTTGAACTCGAATTTGAATTTGAACTTGAACTTTTAATTAAACTTCAAAGCGAAATTGCACTCGAACTGATCTGAACTTTAACTCGAACTTGAACTTGAACTTGAATGCGATCTTGAACTCGAACTTGAATTTTAACGTGAACGCGAATTTTAACTCGAACTTAAACTCGAACTTGAACTTGGACTTGAAATTGAAGTCGAACTTTAACTTGAACTTCAACTCGAATTGACCTGAACTTGAATATGAACTCGAATTTTAACATGATATTGAACTCGAAGTGATCTAAAATTAAACTTGAACTTGAGCTTGACTTGAACTTGAACTCGAACTTGAATTTGAATTTGAACTCTTAATTGAACTTAAACGCGAAATTGCACTCGAACTGATCTAAACTTGAACATGAACTCGAACTTGAAATCGAACTTGAACTCAAATTTGAACTTGTACTCGAACTGACCTGAACTGGAACTTGTACTTTAACTTGAACTGATTTGAACTTAAACTTGAACTTAAACTTGAACTCGAACTTTAACTCCAATTTAAATCCGAACTTGAATTCGAACTTGAACTCAAACTTGAACTTGGGCTCGAACTGACCTGAACTTGAACTTATACCTTAACTCAAACTGATTTGAACTTAAAGTCGAACTTGAACCCGAAATTAAATTCGAAATTAAACTCGAACTTGAATTCGGACTCAAACGGACCTGAAATTTAACTTTAACTTGAACTCGACCTTTATCTCGAATTTGAATTTGATCTTGAATTTGCCTTGAACTTGAACTCGAATTTAAATTTGAAGTCGAAGTGACCTGAACTTGAGCTTAAATATAACCCTAACTGATTTGAACTTAAACTTGAACTTGAACTTGAATTTGAAGATGAACTCGAACTTTAACTCGAACTTGAACGCGAATTTGAACTCGAACTTGAACTTGAACTTGAACTTGGCCTCGAACTGACCTGAACTTGAACTTAAACTTGAACTTGAACTTGAACTCGACCTTAAACTGGAATTTGAACTCGAACTTGAATTTGCCTGGAACTTGAACTCGAACTGAACTGAACTTGAACTTGAACTTGAACTCGAACTTGAACTCGAACTTAACCTCGAACTTGAACTCGAACGTGAACACGAACTAGAATTTGCCTTGAGCTTGAAATCGAACTTAAACTCGGACAAGAAGTTATACTTGAGCTTGCCTTGAACTTGATCTCGAACTGCGCTGAACTTAAATTGAACTTAAACTTTAACTTGAACTCGAAATTGAAATTGAACTTGAACTTGAAATGATCTGAACTTGAACTGGAACGTGATCTCGAACTTGAATTTGAACTCAAACTAATCTGAATTAGAACTTGAATTTGAACTTGAAATTGAACTAGAATTCAAACTTGAACTCGAACTAGAACTTAAACTCAAACTGTTCTGAAGTTTAGTTTGAACTTGAACTTGAACTAGAACTTGAACTTGAACTTTAACTCGAACTAGAACTTGAATTCCAACTTGAACTCGAACTTGAACTTGGACTCGAACTGACCTGAACTTGAACTTATACCTTAATTCGAACTGATTTGAACTTAAAACTGAACTTGAACTCCAACTGATCTGAACGTGAACCTGAACTTGTACTCGAACTAAAGATTAAACTTGAACTTGAACTTGGACAGATTTGAACTCGAACTTGAACTTGAAGTTGAATTTTAACTTAAACTTGAACTCGAACTTGAACTCGAACTTGAACTTGAACTTCAATTCGAACTGACCTGAACTTGAACATGAACTCGAACTTGAACCTGACATTGAACTCGAACTTATCTGAACTTAAACTTGAACTTGAGCTTGAACTTGAACTTGAATTCGAAATTGAACTTCAACGCGAAATAAACTCTAACTGATCTAAACTAGAACATGAACTTGAAGTCGAATTTGAACTCGAACTTGAACCTGAACTCGAAGTGACCTGAACTTCAGCATAAAGTTAACTCGAACTGGTTTGAACTTAAACTTGAACTTGAACTCGAACTGATCTGAACTTGAACTCGAACTCGAATTTGACCTCGAACTTGAACTCGACCTAGAACTTGAATTTGAAGTGACCTGAACTTTAGCTTAAATTTAACTCGAAATGATTTTAACTTAAACTTGAACTTGAATTTGAACTTGAATTTGAAGATGTACTCGAACTTAAATTTACCTGGAACTTTAACTCGAACTTGAATTAGAACTTAAACTCGGACTAGAACTTAAACTCGAAAATGAATTCGAAATTAAACTTGAACTTGAATTCGGACTCAAACTGACCAGAACTTGAACTTGAACATGAACTCGAACTTGAACTCGAACTTGAACTCGAAGTTGAATTGCAACTTGAACTCGAAATTGAATTAGAACTTGAACTCGAACTTGAACTCGAACTCCAACTTGAACTCGAACTTGAACATGGACTCAAGTTTGCCTTAAAGTTGAACTCACACTTGAACTCGAACTTGAATTTGAATTCGAAGTGACTTGAGCTTCAGCATAAATTTAATTCGAGCTGATTTGAATTTAAACTTGAACTTGAACTCGAACTTGAATTTGAAGATGATCTCGAACTTGAATTTACCTTGAACTTGAACTCGAACTAGAATTTGAACTTGAACTCGAACTAGGGATGAAATCGAAGTGACCTGAACTTGAGCTTAAACTTTAACTCGAAATAATTTGAACGTAAACTTGAACTTGAACTCGAACTGATCTGAACTTGAACTCGAACTCGAACTTGAACTCGAACTTGAACTCGACCTAGAAATTGAACTTGAACTTGAACTTGAACTGATCTGAACTCGAACTAGAACTTGATCTCGAACTTGAACTTGAACTCAAACTGATCTGAATTAGGCCTTGAACTTAAAGTTGAAATTGAACTTGAATTCGAACTTGAACTCTAAATAGAATTTAAACTCAAACTGATCTGAAGTTTAGTTTGAACTTGAACTTGAACTCGAATTTGAACTTGAACTTTAATCCGAACTAAAACTTGAATTCGAACTTGAACTCGAACTTGAACTTGGACTCGAACTGACCTGAACTTGGACTTATACCTTAATTCGAACTGATTTGAACTTAAACCTGAACTTGAACTACGACTGATCTGAACGTGAACCTGAACTTGAACTCGAACTAGAGATTGAGCTTGAACTTGAATTTGAACTTGAATTTGAACTTGAACAGGTTTGAACTCGAACTTGAACTTGAAGTTTAATTTTAACCTAAACTTGGACTTGAACTTGAACTCGAACTTAAACTTGAACTTGAACTTGAACTTCAACTCGAACCGACCTGTACGTGAACATGAACTCGAAATTGAAATTGAAAATGAACTCGAACTGATCTGAACTTAAACTTGAACTTGAACTCGAACTTGAACTCGAACGTGAACTTGGACTCGAACTGACGTAAATTTGAAATTAAATTTGAACTTGAACTTGAACTTGAACTCGACTTTTAACTCGAACTTAAATTTGCCTTGAACTTGAACTCAAACTTGACCTTTGACTCTAACTTGAACTCGATCTTGAATTTGCTTTTAACTTGAACTCGAACTTGACCTCGAACAAAACTTGAATTCGAAGTGACCTGAACTTGAGCTTAAATTTAACTCGAACTGATTTGAATTTAAACTTGAACTTGAACTCGAATTTGAATTTGAATGTTAACTCAAACTTGAATTTGCCCTGAACTTGAACTCGAACTTGAATTCGAACTTGAACTCGAAGTAGAACTTGAATTCGAAGTGATCTGAACTTGAGCTTAAATTTAACTGATTTGAACATAAACTTGAACTTGAACTCGAACTTGAATTTGAACGTACACTCAAACTTGAATTTGCCCTGAACTTGAACTCAAACTTGAATTCGAACTTGAACTCGAAGTAGAACTTGAATTTGAAGTGACCTGAACTTGAGCTTAAACTTTATCTCGAACTAATTTGAACTTAAACTTGAACTTGAACTCGAATTTGAACTCGAACTCAAACTTGAAGTCGAACTTGAAATTGGATTTCAACAACCTGAACTTAAACTTATACTTGAACTTGAACTTGAACTCGACCTTTAACTCGAAATTGAACTCGAACTTGAATTTGACTTGAACATGAACTCAAACTTCAACTCTAACTTGAACTTGATTTGAACTTAAACTTGAACTTGAACTCTAACTTGAATTTGAAGATGACCTCGAACTTAAATGTAGCTTGAACTTGAACTCGAACTTGAATTCGAACTTAAATTCCAACTAGAACTTAAACTCGCAATTGAATTCGAAATTGAACTCGAACTTGAATTTGCACTCAAACGGACCTGAACTTGAACTTGAACATGAACTCGAACTTGAAGTAGAACTTGAATTCCAACTTGACCTCGAACTTGAATTTGAACTTGAACTCGAACTTTAACTGGAACTTGAACTCGAACTCGAACTTGAACTCGAACTTGATCATGGACTCGGGTTTGCTTTAAACTTGAACTCAAATTTGAACTCGAACTTGAACTCGAACTTGAACTTGAATTCGAAGTGACTTGAACTTCAGCTTAAATTTAACTCGAACTGATTGAACTTAAACATGAACTTGAACTTGAACTTGAATTTGAAGATTTTCTCGAACTTGAATTTACTTTGAACTTGAACTCGAACTTGAATTTGAACTTGAACTCGAACTAGGGCTGGAATTCGAAGTGACCTAAAATTGAGCTTAAACTTTAACTCGAAATAATTTGAAAGTAAACTTGAACTTGAACTCGAACTGATCTGAACTTTAACTTGAACTCGAACTTGAACTCGATCTAGAAATTGAACTTGAACTTTAACTGATCTGAACTTGAACTAGAACTTGATCTCGAACTTGAACTTGAACCCAAACTGATCTGAATTAGAACTTGAACTTGAAATTGAACTTGAATTCGAACTTGAACTCGAAATAGAACTTAAACTCAAACTGATCTGAAGTTTAGTTTGAACTTGAACTATAACTCGAACTAGAACTTGAATTCTAGAGCTTGCACTCAAACTGATCTGAATTTTATTTTGAACTCGAACTTGAACTCGAACTCCAACTTGAACTTGAACTTTAATTCGAACCCGAACTTGAATTTGAACTTAAACTCGAACTTGAACTTGGACTCGAAGTGACCTGAACTTGGACTTATACCTTAATTCAAACTGATTTGAACTTAAACCTGAACTTGAACTCCAACTTATCTGAACGTGAACCTGAACTTGAACTCGAACTAGATATAGAGCTTGAACTTGAACTTGAACAGATTTGAACTCGAACTAGAACTTGAAGTTGAATTTTAACTTTAACTTGAACTCGAACTTGAACTCGAACTTAAACTTGAACTCGAACTCGAACTTGGACTCGAACTTGAACATGGACTCGGGTTTGCCTTAAACTTGAACTCGAACTTGAACTGGAACTTGAACTTGAATTCGAAGTGACCTGAACTTGAGCTCAACTTTTAACTCGAAATAATTTGAACTTAAACTTGAACTTGAACTCGAAGTGATCTGAATTAGAACTTGAACTTGAAATTGAACTTAAATTCGAACTTGAACTTGAACTAGAACTTGAGCTCAAACTGATCTGGACTTTAGTTTGAACTTGAACTTGAACTCGAACTTGAACATTAGCTTGAACTCGAACTTGAACTCGAAGTTAAATTCGAACTTGAACTCGAACTTGAACTTGGACTCGAACTGACCTGAACTTGGACTTATACCTTAATTCAAACTGATTTGAACTTAAACCTGAACTTGAACTCCATCTGATCTGAACGCGAACCTGAACTTGAACTCGAACTAGAAATTGAGCTTGAACTTGAACTTGAACAAATTTGAACTCGAACTAGAACTTGAAGTTGAATTTTAACTTAACCTTGAACTCGAACTTGAACCCGAACTTAAACTCCAACTTGAACTTGGACTTCAACTCGAACTGACCTGAACTTGAACATGAACTCGAATTTGAACTTGACATTGAACTCGATCTGATCTGAACTTAAACTTGAAATTGAATTCGAAATTGAACTCGAACTGAACCTAAACCTTTGAACTTAAACTTAAACTTGAACTTGAACTTGAACTCGACCTTTAACTCGAACTTAAATTTGCCTTGAACTTGAAACCGAACTTGAATTTGAAGGTGAACTCGAACTTGAATTTACCTTGAACTTGAACTCGAACATGAATTTGATCTTGAACTCGAACTAGAACTTGAATTCGAAGTGACCTGAACTTGAGCTTAAATTTTAACTGGAAATAATTTGAACTTAAACTTAAACTTTAAATCGAACTGATCTGAACTTGAACTTGAACTCGAACTTGAACTCGAACTTGAACTCGAACTTGAATTCCAACTTGAACTCGAAATTGAATTAGAACTTGAACTCGAACTTTACCTCGAACTTGAACTCGCACTCGAACTTGAACTCGAACTTGAACTTGGACTAAAGTTTGCCTTAAAGTTGAACTCGCACTTGAACTCGAACTTGAACTCGAACTTGAATTTGAATTCGAAGTGACTTGAACTTCAGAAAAAATTTAATTCGGACTGATTTGAACTTAAACTTGAACTTGAACTCGAACTTGAATTTGAAGATGATCTCGAACTTGAATTTACCTTGAAATTGAACTCGAACTTGAATTTGAACTTGAATTTGAACTTGAACTCGAACTAGGACTTGAATTCGAAGTGACCTGAACTTGAGCTTAAACTTTAACTCGAACTAATTTGAACTTAAACTTGAACTTGAACTCGAACTTGAACTCGAACTCGAACTTGAACTCGAACTCGAACTTGAACTCGAACTTGAAATTGGATTTGAACTGACCTAAACTTAAACTTATACATGAACTTGAACTTGAACTCGACCTTTAACTCGAAATTAAATTTGCCTTGAACTTGAACTCAAACTTGAATTTGCTTTGAACTTAAACTCGAAATTGACCTCGAACAAAACTTGAATTCGAAGTGACCTGAACTTGAGCTTAAATTTAACTCGAAATGATTTGAACTTAAACTTAAACTTGAACGCGAACTTGAATTTGAAAGTAAACTCAAACTTGAATTTGCCCTGAACTTGAACTCGAACTTGAATTCGAACTTTAATTCGAAGTAGAACTTGAATTCGAAGTGACCTGAACTTGAGCTTAAACTTTTTCTCGAACTAATTTGAACTTAAACTTGAACTTGAACTCGAACTTGAACTCGGACTCGAACTGGAACTCGAACTCGAATTTGAACTCGAACTTGAAATTGGATTTGAACTGACCTGAACTTAAACTTATACATGAACGTGAACTTGAACTCGACCTTTAACTCGAAATTGAACTCGAACTTGAATTTGACTTGAACTTGAACTCAAACTTGAACTCGAACTTGAACTTGAATTCGAAGTGACCTGAACTTGATCTTAAATTAAACTCGAACTGATTTGAACTTTAACTTGAACTTGAACTCGAACTTGAATTTGAAGTTGAACTCGAACTTGAATGTACCTGGAACTTGAACTCGAACTTGAATTCAAACTTAAAGTCGAACTAGAACTTAAAGTCGAAATTGAATTCGAAATTAAACTCAAACTTGGATTTGGACTCAAGCAGACCTGAACTTGAACTTGAACTCGAACGTGAACTCGAACTTGAACTCGAACTTGAACTCCAACTTGAACTCGAACTTGAATTTGAACTTGAACTCGAACTTTAACTCAAACTTTAACTCGAACTTGAACTCGAACACGAAATTGAACTCGAACTTGAACTTGGACTCGAATTTGCCTTAAACTTGAACTAGAACTTGAACTCGAACTTGAACTTGAACTTGAACTTGTACTCGAACTGACCTGAACTTGAGCTTATACCTTATTCGAACTGATTTGAACTTAATTTGAATTTGAACTCCAACTGATCTGAACTTGAAATTGAACTTGAACTTGAACTCGAAGTAGAGATTGAGCTTGAACTTGAACTTAAACAGATTTGAACTCGATCTTGAACTTGAAGTTGAATTCGAACTTAAACTTGAACTCAAACTTAAACTCGAACTCAAACTTGAACCCGAACTTGAATTTGAACTTCAACTCGAACTGACCTGAACTTAAACATGAACTGGAATTTGAACCTAACATTGAACTTAAACGGATCTGAACTTAAACTTGTACTTGAACTTGAAGATGAACTTGAATTTGAAGATGAACTCGAACTTTTATTTACCTTGAACTTGAACTTGAACTAGAACTTAAACTCGAAATTGAATTCGAAATTAAACTCGAACTTGAATTCGGAATCAAGCGGGCCTGAACTTGAACTTAAACTTGAACTCGAACTTGAACTTGAACTCGAACTTGAACTCCAACTTAAATTCGAACTTTAACTCGAACTTGAACTCGAACTCCCACTTGAACTCGAACTTGAATTTGGACTCGAATTTTCCTTGAACTTGACCTCGAACTTGAACTCGAACTTAAACTCGAACTTGAACTTGAATTCGAAGTGACCTGAACTTCAGCATAAATTTAACTCAAAATAATTTGAACTTAAACTTGAACTTAAAGTCGAACTGATCTGAACTTGAACTTGAATTTGAACTCGAACTTGAACTTGAACTCGATCTTGAAATTGAACTTGAACTTAAACTTGAACTGATCTGAACTTGAACTTGATCTCGAACTTGAACTTGAACTCAAACTGATCTGAACTTGAGCTGAACTTGAGCTTAAACTTTAACTCGAAATAATTCAAACTTAAACCTGAACTTAAACTCGAACTGATCTGAACTTGAACTTGAACTCGAACTTGAACTTGAATTCGAAGTGACCTGAACTTGAGCTTAAACTTTACCTCGAAATAATTTGAACTTAAACTTGAACTTGAACTCGAAATTGAATTCGAAATTAAACTCGAAGTTGAATTCGGACTCAAACGGACCTGAAGATGAACTTGAATTTTAACTCAAACTTGAAGTCGAACTTGAACTCGTACTTGAATTCCAACTTGAACTCGAACATGAATTTGAACTTGAATTCAGACTTGAACTGAAACTGGAACTTGGACTCGAACTGATCTGAACTTGAACTTATACCTTAACTCAAACTGATTTGAACTTAAACTTGAGCTTAAACTTTAACTCGAAATAATTTGAACTTAAACCTGAATTTGAACTCCAACTGATCTGAATTTGAAATTGAACTTGAACTTGAACTCGAAGTAGAGATTGAGCTTGAACTTGAACTTGAACAGATATGAAATCGATCTTGAACTTGAAGTTGAATTTGAACTTAAACTTGAACTCAAACTTAAACTCGAACTCAAACTTGAACCCGAACTTGAACTTGAACTTCAACTCGAACTGACCTGAACTTAAACATGAACTCAAATTTGAACTTAACATTGAACTTAAACGGATCTGAACTTAAACTTGAACTTGAACTCGAACTTGAATTTGAAGATGAACTCGAACTTTAATTTACCTTGAACTTGAACTTGAACTAGAACGTAAACTGGAAATTGAATTAGAAATTAAACTCGAACTTGAATTCGGATTTGAGCGGACCTGAACTTGAACTTAAACTTGAACTCGAACTTGAACTTGAACTCGAACTTTAACTCGAACTTGAACTCGAACTCCAACTTGAACTCGAACTTGAACTTGGACTCGAATTTTCCTTAAACTTGACCTCGAACTTGAACTCGAACTTGAACTCGAACTTGAACTCGAACTTGAACTCGAACTTGAACTCGAACTTGAACTCGAATTTGAACTTGAATTCGAAGTGACCTGAACTTCAGCATAAATTTAACTCAAAATAATTTGAACTTAAATTTGAACTTAAACTCGAACTGATCTGAACTTGAACTTGAACTCGAACTTGAACTCGAACTCGATCTTGAAATTGAACTTGAACTTAAACTTGAACTGATCTGAACTTGAACTTGATCTCGAACTTGAACTTGAACTCAAACTGATCTGAACTTGAGCTGAACTTGAGCTTAAACTTTAACTCGAAATAATTCAAACTAAAACCTAAACTTGAACTCGAACTGATCTGAACTTGAACTTGAACTCGAACTTGAACTTGAATTCGAAGTGACCTGAACTTGAGCTTAAACTTTACCTCGAAATAATTTGAACTTAAACTTGAACTTGAACTCGAAATTGAATTTGAAATTAAACTCGAACTTGAATTCGGACTCAAACGGACCTGAAGATGAACTTGAATTTTAACTCAAACTTGAAGTCGAACTTGAACTAGTACTTGAATTCCAACGTGAACTCGAACTTGAATTTGAACTTGAATTCAGACTTGAACTGAAACTTGAACTTGGACTCGAACTGATCTGAACTTGAACTTATACCTTAACTCAAACTGATTTGAACTTAAACTTGAGCTTGAAGTCGAAATTGAATTCGAAATTAAACTCGAACTTTAACTCGAACTTGTACTCGAACTTGAACTTGGACAAAAAACTGACCTGAACTTGAACTTAAACTTGAACTTAAACTTAAACTTGAACTTTAACTCGAACTTGAACTCGAACTTGAATTCGAACTTGAACTCAAACTTGAACTTGGGCTCGAACTAACCTGAACTTGAACTTATACATGAACTCGAATTGATTTGAACTTAAACTTGAACTAAAACTTGAACTCGAACTTGAATTCGACCTTGAACTCGAACGAGAACTTGAACTCAAACTGATCTGAAATTTAGTTTTAACTTGAACTTAAACTAGAACTTGAACTCGAACTTTAACTCGAACTTGAATTCAGACTTGTACAGAAACTTGAACTTGGACTCGGACTGATCTGAACTTGAACTTATACCTTAACTCAAACTGATTTGAACTTAAACTTGAGCTTGAACTCGAAATTGAATTCGAAATTAAAGTCGAACTTGCATTTGGAATCAAACGGACCTGAACTTGAACTTGAACTTGAAATCGAACTTGAAATTGAACTTGGACTCGAACATGAATTTGTCTTGAACTTGAACTCAAACTTGAACTGGAACTTGAACTCGAACTTGAACTGGAATTCGAAGCGACCTGAACTTGAGCTTAAATTTAACTCGTACTTATTTGAACTAAAACTTGAACTTGAACTCGAACTTGAATTTGAAGATGAACTCGACCTTGAATTTACCTTGAACTTGAACTCGAACTTGAATTCGAACTTGAACTCGAACTAGAACTTGAATTCGAACTGACCTGAACTTGAGCTTAAACTTTAACTCGAAATAATTTGCACTTAAACTTGAACTTGAACTCCAAATTGAATTCGAAATTAAACTCGAACTTGAATTCGGACTCAAACGAACCTGAACTTGAACTTGAATTTTAACTCAAACTTGAAGTCGAACTTGAACTCGTACTTTAATTCCAACTTGAACTCGAACTTGAATTTGTACTTGAACTCGAACTTTAACTCGAACTTGAACTCGAACTCGAACTTGAACTCGAACTTGAACTTGGACTCGAACTGACCTGAACTTGAATTTAAACTTGAACTTGAACTTGAACTCGACCCTTTAACTCGAACTTGAACTCGAACTTGAAGTTGCCTTGAACTTGAACTCGAACTTGAACTTGAATTCGAAGTGACCTGAACTTGAGCTTAAATTTAACTCGAACTGATTTGAACTTAAACTTGAACTTGAACCCAAACTTGAATTTGAAGATGAACTTGAACTTGAGTTTACCTTGAACTTGAACTCGAACTTAAATTCGAACTTGAACTCGAACTAGAACTTGAATTCGAAGTGACCTGAACTTGAGCTTAAACTTTAACTCGATCTGATTTGAACTTAAACTTAAACTTGAACTCGAATTGATCTGAAGTTTAACTTGAACTCGAACTATAACTAGAACTTAAATTTTCCTTGAACTTGAACTAAATTTTGAAAAACTCCGAACTTAAACTTGAACTTGAACTTGAACTCGAACTTGAACTTGAACTCGAACTTGAACTTGAACTTCAATTCGAACTGACCTGAACTTGAACATGAACTCGAACTTGAACTTTACATGGAACTTGAACTGATCTGAACTTAAACTTGAACTTGAATTTGAACTCGAACTTGAACTTGGACTCAAACTGACCTAAACTTCAACTTAAACTTGAACTTGAACTTGAACTTGAACTCGACCTTTATCTCGAACTTAAACTGAACTGGAACTCAAACTTGAATTTGAACGTAAAACTCAAACTTGAATTTGCCCTGAACATGAACTCGAACTTGAATTCGAACTTGAACTTGAAGTAGAACTTGAATTTGAAGTGACCTAAACTTGAGCTTAAATTTTAACTCGAACTATTTTGAACTTAAACTTTAAATCGAACTCGAATTTGAAATTGAAATTGAACTTGAATTTTAACTTGAACTGATCTGAACTTGAACTAGAACTTGATTTCGAACTTGAACTTGGATTCAAACTGATCTGAATTAGAACTTGAAGTTGAACTTGAAATGGATCTTGAATTCTAACTTGAACTCGAACTAGAGCTTGAACTCAAACTGATCTGAATTTTATTTTGAATTCGAACTTGAACTCGAACTCCAACTTGAAGTTGAACTTTAATTCGAACCCGAACTTGAATTTGAACTTAAACTCGAACTTGAACTTGGACTCGAACTGACCTGAACTTGAACATATACCTTAACTCGAACTGATTGGAACTTTAACCTGAACTTGAACTCCAACTGATCTGAACTTGAACTTGAACTTGAACTCGAACTAGAGATTGACCTTTAACTTGAACTTGAACAGATTTGAACTCGAATTTGAACTTGAAGTTGAATTTGAACTTAAACTTGAACTCGAACTTAACATCGAACTTGAACTTGAACTCGAACTTGAACTTGAACTTCAACTCGAACTGACCTGAACGTGAACATGAACTCGAATTTGAACTTAACATTGAACTTAAACTGATCTGAACTTAAACTTGAACTCGAACTTGAAGTCGAACTAGAACTTTAACTCGAAGTGACCTGAACTTAAGCTTAAACTTTAACTCGATCTGATTTGAACTTAAACTTAAACATGAATTCGAACTGATCTGAATTTGAACTTGAACTTATACTCGAACTATAACTAATACTTGAATTTACCTTGAACTTGAACTACATTTCGAAGAGATCAGAACTTAAACTTGTACTTGAACTTGAACTCGAACTCTAATCCGAACTTGAATTAAGACTCGAACGGACCTGAACTTGAACTTGAACTCGAACTTGAATTCCAACTTGAACTCGAACTTGAATTTGAATTTGAACGCGAACTTTAACTCAAATTTGAACTCGAACTTGAACTCTAACTTGAACTTCGACTCGAACTTGAATTCAGACTTGAACTGAAACTTGAACTTGGACTCGAACTGATCTGAACTTGAACTTATGCCTTAACTCAAACTGATTTGAACTTAAACTTGAGCTTGAACTCGAAATAGAATTCGAAATTAAACTCGAACTTGCATTCGGAATCAAACGGACCTGAACTTGAACTTGAACTTGAAATAGCACTTGAAATTGAACTTGAACTCGAACTTGAATTTGTCTTGAACTTGAACTCAAATTTGAACTGGAACTTGAACTCGAATTTGAACTGGAATTCGAAGTGACCTGAACTTGAGCTTAAATTTAACTCGTATTGATTTGAACTAAAACTTGAACTTGAACTCGAACTTGAATTTGAAGATGAACTCGACCTTGAATTTACCTTGAACTTGAACTCGAACTTGAATTCGAACTTGAACTCGAACTAGAACTTGAATTCGAACTGATCTGAACTTGAGCTTAAACTTTAACTCGAAATAATTTGAACTTAAACTTGAACTTAAACTCGAAATTGAATTCAAAATTAAACTCGAACTTGAATTCGGACTCAAAGGAACCTGAACTTGAACGTGAACTTTAACTCAAACTTGAAGTCGAACTAGAACTTGAACTCAACCTGTTCTGAAGTTTAGTTTGAACTTGAACTTGAAATCGAACTTGAACTTAAACTTTAACACGAACTAAAACTTGAACTCGAACTTGAACTTGAACTCGAACTGACCTGAATTTGAACTTATACCTTAACTCGAACTGATTTGAACTTAAACCTTAACTTGAACTCCAATTGACCTGAACTTGAAATTGAACTTGAACTTGAACTCGAAGTAGAGATTGAGCTTGAACTTGAACTTGAACAGATTTGAGCTCGAACTTAAACTTGAAGTTGAATTTGAACTTAATCTTGAACTCAAGCTTAAACTCGAACTCGAACTTGAATTTAAATTTGAATTCGAACTGACCTGAACTTAAACATGAACTCGAATTTGAACTTAACATTGAACTTAAACTGATCTGAATTTAACTTGACCTTGAGCTTGAACTTGAACTTGAACTCGAACTTGAATTTGAACTTGAATTCGAAATTGAACTTCAACGCGAAATTAAACCCGAACTAATTTGAACTTGAAATTGAACTCGAGTTTGAACGCGAACTAGAACTTTAACTCGAAGTGACCTGAACTTGAGCTTAAACTTTAACTCGATCTGATTTGAACATAAACTTAAACTTGAACTCGAATTGATCTGAAGTTGAACTTGAACTCGGACTATAACTAGAACTTGAATTTTCCTTGAACTTGAACTAGATTTTGAAAAGCTCCGAACTTAAACTTGAATTTGAACTTGAACTCGAAATTGAACTTCAAGGCGAAATTGAACTCGAACTGATCTGGACTTGAACTTGAACTTAAACTCGAACTTAAATTCGAACTTGAACTCGAACTTGAATTTGCCTTGAACTTGAACTGGAACTTGAATCGAACTTGAAGTTGAACTTGAATTCCAAATTGAACTCGAAATAGAACTTGAACCCAAACTGATCTGAACTTTAGCTTGAACTTGAACTTGAACTCGAACTTTAACTTGAATTCGAAGTGACCTGAACTTGAGCTTAAATTTAATCTAAACTGATTTGAACTTAAACTTGAACTTGAACTCGAAATAGAATTTGAAGATGAATTCGATCTTGAATTTACCTTGAACTTGAACTCGAACTTGAATTCGAACTTGAACTCGAACTTAAACTTGAATTCGAAGTAGCCTGACCTTGAGCTTAAACTTTTACTCGAAATAATTTGAACTTAAACTTGAAGTTGAACTCGAAATTGAATTCGAAGTTAAACTCAAACTTGAATTCGGACTCAAACGAACCTGAACTTGAACTTGAACTCGAACTTGAATTCAAACTTGAACTCGTACTTGAATTCCAACTTGAACTCGAAATTGAATTTGAACTTGAACTCGAACTTTACCTGGAACTTGAACTCGAACTCGAACTTGAACTCGAACTTGAACTTGGACTCGAACTGACCTGAACTTGAACTTAAACTTGAACTTGAACCTCGAACTTTAACTCGAACTTGGACTTGAATATGAATTTGCCTTGAACTTGAACTCGAACTTGAACTTGAATTCGAAGTGACTTGAACTTCAGCATAAATTAAACTCGAACTGATTTGAACTTAAACTTAAACTGGAACACGAACTTGAATTTACCTTTAACTTGAACCCGAACTTGAATTTGAACTTTAACTCGAACTAGAACTTGAATTCGAAGTGACCTGAACTTGAGCTTAAATTTCAACTCAAAATAATTTGAACTTAAACTTGAACTTAAACTCGAACTGATCTGAACTTGAACTTGAACTCGAACTTGAATTCGAACTTGAACTCGATCTTGAAATTGAACTTGAACTTAAACTTGAACTGATCTGAACTTGAACTTGATCTGGAACTTGAACTTGAACTCGAACTTGAACTTGAATTCGAAGTGACCTGAACTTGAGCTTAAACTTTATCTCGAAATAATTTGAACTTGAACTTGAACTTGAACTCGAAATTGAATTCGAAATTAAACTCAAACGGACCTGAAGATGAACTTGAATTTTAACTCAAACTTGAAGTTGAACTTAACCTCGAACTTGAACTCGAACATGAACACGAAATTGAATTTGCCTTGAGCTTGAAATCGAACTTGAACTCGGAATAGAACTTGAACTTGAGCTTGCCTTGAACTTGATCTCGAACTGCTCTGAACTTAAATTGAACTTAAACTTTAACTTGAACTAGAACTTGAAATTGAACTTGAACTTGAACTTGAAATGATCTGAACTTGAACTGGAACTTGATCTCGCACTTGAACTTGAACTCAAACTGATCTGAATTAGAACTTGAATTTGAACTTGAAATTGAACTTGAATTCAAACTTGAACTCAACCTGTTCTGAAGTTTAGTTTGAACTTGAACTTGAACTCTAACTTGAACTAAAATTTTAACACGAACTAGAACTTGAATTCGAACTTGAACTCGAACTTGAACTTGAACTCGAACTGACTTGAATTTGAACTTATACCTTAACTCGAACTGATTTGAGCTTAAACCTGAACTTGAACTCCAATTGATCTGAACTTGAAACTGAACTTGAACTTGAACTCGAAGAAGAGATTGAGCTTGAACTTGAACTTGAACAGATTTGAACTCGAACTTGAACTTGAAGTTGAATTTGAACTTAATTTTGAACTCAAGCTTAAACACGAAATCGAACTTGAACCCGAACTTGAATTTAAATTTGAATTCGAAGTGACCTGAACTTAAACATGGACTCGAATTTGAACTTAACATTGAACTTAAACTGATTTGAACTTAAACTTGAACTTGAGCTTGAACTTGAACTTGAACCCGAACTTGAATTTGAACTTGAATTCGAAACTGAACTTCAACGCGAAATTAAACCCGAACTAATTTGAACTTGAACTTGAACTCGAGTTTGAACGCGAACTAGAACTTTAACTCGAAGGGACCTGAACTTGAGCTTAAACTTTAACTCGATCTGATTTGAACTTATATTTAAACTTGAACTCGAATTTATCTGAAGTTGCACTTGAACTCGAACTATAACTAGAACTTGAATTTTCCTTGAACTTGAACTAGATTTTGAAAAGCTCCGAACTTAAACTTGAACTTGAACTTGAATTTGAACTTGAACTCGAAATTGAACTTCAAGGCGAAATTGAACTCGAAATGATATGAACTTGAACTTGAACTTAAACTTGAACTTAAATTCGAACTTGAACTCGAACTCGAATTTGCCTTGAACTTGAACTGGAACTTGAATCGAACTTGAAATTGAATTTGAATTCCCAATTGAACTCGAAATAGAACTTGAACCCAAACTGATCTGAACTTTAGCTTGAACTTGAACTTGAACTCGAACTTGAACTTGTACTGGAACTTGAAATCGAACTTGAATTCGAACTTGAAGTCGAACTTGAACTTGGACTCAAACTGTCCTGAACTTGAACTTATACGTTAACTCGAACTGATTTGAACTTAAACTTAAACTTCAACTCGAACTGATCTGAACTTATACTTTAACTTGAACTCGAAATAGAAATTGAGCTCGAACTTGAACTTAACCAGATTTGAACTCGAACTTGAACTTGAATTTAATTTGAACTTGAACTTGAACTCGAACTTGAACTCGAACTTGAACTCGAACTTGAACTCGAACTTGAACTCGAATTTGAACTTGATATTGAACTCAAACTGATCTAAAGTTAAACTTCAACTTGAGCTTGACTTGAACTTGAACTTGAACTCGAACTTTAATTTGAACTTGAACTCTTAATTGAACTTCAACGCGAAATTGCACCCGAACTGATCTGAACTTGAACTTGAACTCGAACTTTAACTCGAACTTGAACTCGAATTTGAATGCGAACTTGAACTCGAACTTGAATTTGATCGCGGACGCGAACTTTAACTCGAACTTAAACTCGGACTCGAACTTGGACTTGAACTTGAAGTCGAACTTGAACTTGAACTTCAACTCGAATTGACCTGAACTTGAATATGAACTCGAATTTTAACTTGATATTGAACTCGAACTGATCTAAAATTAAACTTGAACTTGAGCCTGACTTGAATTTGAATTCGAACTGGAATTTGAACTTGAACTCTTAATTGAACTTCAACGCGAAATTGCACTCGAACTGATCTAAACTTGAACATGAACTCGAACTTGAAATCGAACTTTAACTCAAATTTGAACTTGGACTCGAACTGTCCTGAACTTGAACTTGTACTTTAACTTGAACTGATTTGAACTTAAACTTGAACTTAAACTTGAACTCGAACTTTAACTCGAATTTAAACCCGAAATTGAATTCGAACTTGAACTCAAACTTGAACTTGGGCTCGAACTGACCTGAACTTGAACTTATACCTTAACTCGAACTGATTTGAACTTACACCTGAATTTGAAGTCCAACTGATCTGAACTTGAAATTGAACTTGAACTTGAACTGGAATTAGAGATTGAGCTTGAACTTGAACTTGAACAGATTTGAACTCGATCTTGAACTTGAAGTTGAATTTGAACTTAAACTTGAACTCAAACTTAAACTCGAACTCAAACTTGAACCCGAACTTGAACTTGAACTTCAACTCGAACTGACCTGAACTTAAACATGAACTTGAATTTGAACTTAACGTTGAACTTAAACGGATCTGAACTTAAACTTGAACTTGAACTCGAACTTGAATTTGAAGATGAACTCGAACTTTAATTTACCTTGAACTTGAACTTGAACTAGAACTTGAATTCGAAATTGAATTCGAAATTAAACTCGAACTTGAATTCGGACTCAAGCGGACCTGAACTTGAACTTAAACTTGAACTCGAACTTGAACTCGAACTTGAACTCGAACTTGAACTCCAACTTGAACTCGAAATTGAATTCGAACTTGAACTCGAACTTTAACTCGAACTTGAACTCGAACTCCAACTTGAACTCGAACTTGAAATTGCACTCGAATTTTCCTTGAACTTGACTTCGAACTTGAACTCAAACTTGAATTTGAAGATGAACTCGAACATGAATTTACCTTTAACTTGAACCCGAACTTGAATTTGAACTTTAACACGAACTAGAACTTGAATTCGAAGTGACCTGAACTTGAGCTAAAATTTTAACTCAAAATAATTTGAACTTAAACTTGAACTTGAACTCGAACTGATCTGAACTTGAAATTGACCTTGAACTCGAACTTGAACTCGAACTTGAACTCGATCTTGAAATTGAACTTGAACTTAAATTTGAACTGATCTGAACTTGAATTTGATCTCGAACTTGAACTTGAACTCAAACTGATCTGAACTTGAGCTGAACTTGGGCTTAAACTTTAACTCGAAATAATTCAAACTTAAACCTGAACTTGAACTCGAACTGATCTGAACTTGAACTTGAACTCGAACTTGAAATTGAATTCGAAATTAAACTCGAACTTGAATTCGGACTCAAACGGACCTGAAGATGAACTTGAATTTTAACTCAAACTTGAAGTCGAACTTGAACTCGGAATTGAATTCCAACTTGAACTCGAACTTGAATTTGAACTTGAATTCAGACTTGAACTGAAACTTGAACTTGGACTCGAACTGATCTGAACTTGAACTTATACCTTAACTCAAATTGATTTGAACTTAAACTTGAGCTTGAACTCGAAATTGAATTCGAAATTAAACATGAACTTTAACTCGAACTTGTACTCGAACTAGAACTTGAACTCGAACTTGAACTTGGACAAAAAACTGACCTGAACTTGAACTTAAACTTGAACTTAAACTTAAACTCGAACTTTAACTCGAACTTGAACTCGAACTTGAATTCGAACTTGAACTCAAACTTGAACTTGAACTCGAATTTTAACTCGATCTTGAACTCGAACTCCAACTTGAACTCGAACTTGAAATTGCACTCGGAATTTCCTTGAACTTGACCTCGAACTTGACTCGAACCTGAACTCGAACTTGAATTTGAAGATGAACTCGAACATGAATTTACCTTTGACTTGAACCCGAACTTGAATTTGAACTTTAACTCGAACTAGAACTTGAATTCGAAGTGACCTGAACTTGAGCTAAAACTTTAACTCAAAATAATTTGAACTTAAACTTGAACTTAAACTCGAACTGATCTGAACTTGAACTTGACCTTGAACTCGAACTTGAACTCGAACTTAAACTCGATCTTGAAATTGAACTTGAACTTAAATTTGAACTAACCTGAACTTGAACTTATACATGAACTCGAACTGATTTGAACTTAAACTTGAACTAAAACTTGAACTCGAACTTGAATTCGACCTTGAACTCGAACGAGAACTTGAACTCAAACTGATTTGAACTTTAGTTTTAACTTGAACTTGAACTAGAACTTGAACTCGGACTTCAACTCGAACTTGAATTCAGACTTGAAGTGAAACTTAAACTTGGACTCGAACTGATCTGAACTTGAACTTATACCTTAACTCAAATTGATTTGAACTTAAACTTGAGCTTGAACTCGAAATTGAATTCGAAATTAAACTCGAACTTGCATTCGGAATCAAATGGACCTGAACTTGAACTTGAACTTAAAATCGAACTTGAAATTGAACTTGAACTCGAACTTGAATTTGTCTTGAACTTGAACTCAAACTTGAACTGGAACTTGAACTCGAACTTGAACTGGAATTCGAAGTGACCTGAACTTGAGCTTAAATTTAACTCGTACTTATTTGAACTAAAACTTGAACTTGAACTCGAACTTGAATTTGAAGGTGAACTCGACTTTGAATTTACCTTGAACTTGAACTCGAACTTGAATTCGAACTTGAACTCGAACTAGAACTTGAATACGAACTGACCTGAACTTGAGCTTAACCTTAACTCGAAATAATTTGAACTTAAACTTGAACTTGAACTCGAAATTGAATTCGAAATTAAACTCGAACTTGAACTCGGTCTCAAACGAACCCGAACTTGAACTTGAATTTTAACTCAAACTTGAAGTCGAACTTGAACTCGTACTTGAATTCCAACTTGAACTCGAACTTGAATTTGTATTTGAACTCGAACTTTAACTCGAACTTGAACTCGAACTCGAACTTGAACTCGAACTTGAACTTGGACTCGAACTGACCCGAACTTGAACTTTAACTTGAACTTGAACTTGAACTCGACCTTTAACTCGAACTTGAACTCGAACTTGAATCTGCCTTGAACTTGAACTCGAACTTGAACTTGAATTCGAAGTGACCTGAACTTGAGCTTAAATTTAACTCGAACTGATTTGAACTTAAACTTGAACTTGAACCCAAACTTGAATTTGAAGATGAACTTGAACTCGAATTTAACTTGAACTTGAACTCGAACTTAAATTCGAACTTGAACTCGAACTAGAACTTGAATTCGAAGTGACCTGAACTTGAGCTTAAACTTTAACTCGATCTGATTTGAACTTAAACTTAAACTTGAACTCGAATTGATCTGAAGTTGAACTTGAACTCGTACTATAACTAGAACTTGAATTTTCCTTGAACTTGAACTAAATTTTGAAAAGCTCCGAACTTAAACTTGAACTTGAACTTGAACTCGAACTTGAATTTGAACTTGAACTCGAAATTGAATTTCAAGGCGAAATTGAACTCGAACTGATATGAACTTGAACTTGAACTTGAACTCGAACTTAAATTCGAACTTGAATTCGAACTTGAATTTGCCTTGAACTTGAACTGGAACTTGAATCCAACTTGAAATTGAACTTGAATTCCAACTTGAACTCGAAATAGAACTTGAACCCAAACTGATCTGAACTTTAGCTTGAACTTGAACTTGAACTCGAACTTGAACTTGTACTTTAACTGGAACTTGAAGTCGAACTTGAATTCGAAGTTGAACTCGAAATGGAACTTGGACTCGAACTGACCTGAACTTGAACTTATACTTTAACTCGAACTGATTTGAACTTAAACTTGAACTTTAACTCGAACTGATCTGAACTTATACTTTAACTTGAACTCGAAATAGAAATTGAGCTTGAACTTGAACTTGAACAGATTTGAACTCGAACTTGAACTTGAATTTAATTTGAACTTGAAGCCGAACTTGAACTTGAACTTCAACTCGAATTGACCTGAACTTGAATATGAACTCGAATTTGATCTTGACATTGAACTCAAATTGATCTAAAGTTAAACTTCAACTTGAGCTTGACTTGAACTTGAACTTGAATTTGAATTTGAACTTGAACTCTTAATTGAACTTCAACGCGAAATTGCACTCGAACTGATCTAAACTTGAACATGAACTCGCACTTGAAATCGAACTTGAACTCGAACTTGAACTTGGACTTGAACTTGAAGTCGAACTTGAACTGGAACTTTAACTCGAATTGACCTGAACTTGAATATGAACTCGAATTTAACCTTGATATTGACCTCGAACTGATCTAAAATTAAACTTGAACTTGAGCTTGACTTGAACTTGAACTCGAACTTGAATTTGAACTTGAACTCTTAATTGAACTTCAACGCGAAATTGCACTCGAACTGATCTAAACTTGAACATGAACTCGAACTTGAAATCGAACTTGAACTCAAATTTGAACTTGGACTCGAACTGACCTGAACTTGAACTTGTACTTTAACTTGAACTGATTTGAACTTAAACTTGAACTTAAACTTGAACTCGAATTTTAACTCGAATTTAAACCCGAACTTGAATTCGAACTTGAACTCAAACTAGAACTTGGGCTCGAACTGACCTGAACTTGAACTTGTACCTTAACTCAAACTGATTTGAACTTAAATTCGAACTTGAACCCGAAATTGAATTTGAAGTTAAACTCGAACTTGAATTCGGACTCAAACGGACCTGAACTTTAACTTGAACTTGAACTCGACCTTTATCTCGAATGTGAATTTGATCTTGAATTTGCCTTGAACTTGAACTCGAACTTGAACTTGAAGTCGAAGTGACCTAAACTTGAGCTTAAATTTAACCCGAACTGATTTGAACTTAAACTTGAACTTGAACTCGAACTTGAATTTGAAGATGAACTCGAACTTTAACTCGAACTTGAAGTCGAACTTGAACTCGAACTTGAACTTGAACTTGAACTTGAACTTGGACTCAAACTGACCTGAACTTGAACTTAAACTTGAACTTGAACTTGAACTCGACCTTTAACTGGAACTTGAACTCGAACTTGAATTTGCCTGGAACTTGAAATAGAACTTGAACTCGAACTTGAACTTGAATTCGAAGTAACCTGAACTTGAGCTTAAATTTAACCCGAAGTGATTTGAACTTAAACTTGAACTTGAACTCGAACTTGAATTTGAGGATTAACTTGAACTTAAATTTACCTTGAACTTGAACTCGAACTTAAATTCGAATTTGAACTCGAACTAGAACTTGAATTCGAATTGACCTGAATATGAGCTTAAGCTTTAACTCGAAATAATTTGAACTTAAACTTGAACTTAAACTCGAACTGATCTGAACTTGAACTTGAATTCAAACTGATCTGAATTAGAACTTGAATTTGAACTTGAAATTGAACTTGAATTCAAACTTGAACTCGAACTAGAACTTAAACATAAATTGTTCTGAAGTTTAGTTTGAACTTGAACTTGAACTCGAACTTGAACTTGAAATTTAACTCGAACTAGAACTTGAATTCCAACTTGAACTCGAACTTAAACTTGGACTCTAACTGATTTGAACTTGAACTTATACCTTAACTCAAACTGATTTGAAATTAATCCTGAACTTAAACTCCAACTGATCTGAACTTGAAATTGAAATCGAAGTAGAGATTGAGCTTGAACTTGAACTTGAACAAATTTGAACTCGAACTCGAACTTGAACTCGAACTTGAACTTGGACTCGAACTGATCTGAACTTGAACTTAAATTTGAACTTGAACTTGAATTAAAACTTATCTGAATTAGAACTTGAATTTGAACTTGACATTGAACTTGAATTCAAACTTGAACTCGAACAAGCACTTGAACTCAAACTGCTCTGAAGTTTAGTTTGAGGTTAAGTTCAAGTTCAAGTTCTAGTTCAAGTCCAAGTTCAGATCAGTTCGAGTTCAAGTTCAAGATTAAGTTCAAATTATTTCGAGTTAAAGTTTAAGCTCAAGTTCAGGTCACTTCGAATTCAAGTTCTAGTTCGAGTTCAAGTTCGAATTTAAGTTCGAGTTCAAGTTAAAGGTAAATTTAAGTTCAAGTTCGTCTTCAAGTTCAAGTTCGAGTTCAAGTTCGAACTTGAACTCGAACTTTAACTCCAACTTGAACTCGAAATTGAATTCGAACTTGAACTCGAACTTGAACTCGAACTTGAACTCGAAACTTGAACTCGAAATTGAATTTGAATTCGAAGTGACCTGAACTTCAGCATAAATTTAACTCAAAATAATTTGAACTTAAACTTGAACTTAAACTCGAACTAATCTGAACTTGAACTTGAACTCGAACTTGAACTCGAACTCGATCTTGAAATGGAACTTGAACTTAAACTTGAACTGATCTGACCTTGAACTTGATCTCGAACTTGAACTTGAACTCAAACTGACCTGAACTTGAGCTGAACTTAAGCTTAAACTTTAACTCGAAATAATTCACACTTAAACCTGAACTTGAACTCGAACTGATCTGAACTTGAACTTGAACTCGAACTTGAACTTGAATTCGAAATTAAACTCGAAGTTGAATTCGGACTCAAACGGACCTGAAGATGAACTTGAATTTTAACTCAAACTTGAAGTCGAACTTGAACTCGTACTTGAATTCCAACTTGAACTCGAACTTGAATTTGAACTTGAATTCAGACTTGAAATGAAACTGGAACTTGGACTCGAACTAATCTGAACTTGAACTTATACTTTAACTCAAACCGATTTGAACTTAAACTTGAGCTTGAACTCGAAATTGAATTTGAAATTAAACTCGAACTTTAACTCGAACTTGTACTGGAACTTGAACTTGAATTCGAAATTGAACTTGGACAAAAAACTGACCTGAACTTGAACTTAAACTTGAACTTAAACTTAAACTCGAACTTTAACTCGAACTTGAACTCGAACTTGAATTCGAACTTGAACTCAAACTTGAACTTGGGCTCGAACTAACCTGAACTTGTACTTATACATGAACTCGAACTGATTTGAACTTAAACTTGAATTAAAACTTGAACTAGAACTTGAATTCGACCTTGAACTCGAACGAGAACTTGAACTCAAACTGATCTGAACTTTAGTTTTAACTTGAACTTGAACTACAACTTGAACTCGAACTTCAACTCGAACTTGAATTCAGACTTGAACTGAAACTTGAACTTGGACTCGAACTAATCTGAACTTGAACTTATACCTTAACTCAAACTGATTTGAACTTAAACTTGAGCTTGAACTCGAAATTGAATTCGAAATTAAACTCGAACTTGCATTCGGAATCAAACGGACCTAAACTTGAACTTGAACTTGAAATCGAACTTGAAATTGATCTTGAACTCGAAATTGAATTTGTCTTGAACTTGAACTCAAACTTGAACTGGAACTTGAACTCGAACTTGAACTGGAATTCGAAGTGACCTGAACTTGAGCCTAAACTTTAATTCGAAATAATCTGAACTTAAACTTGAACTTGAACTTGAACTCGAACTTAACCTCGAACTTGAACTCGAACATGAACACGAACTTGAATTTTGCCTTGAGCATGAAATCGAACTTGAACTCGACTAGAACTTGAACTTGAGCTTGCTTTGAACTTGATTTCGAACTGCTCTGAACTTAAATTGAACTTAAACTTTAACTTGAAGTCGTACTTGAAATTGAACTTGAACTTGAAATGATCTGAACTTGAACTTGATCTCGAACTTGAACTTGAACTCAAACTGATCTGAATTAGAACTTGAATTTGAACTTGAAATTGAACTTGACTTCAAACTTGAACTCGAACAAGCACTTGAACTCAAACTGTTCTGAAGTTTAGTTTGAACTTGAACTTGAACTTGAACTCGAACTTGAACTTGAACTTTAACTCGAACTAGAACTTGAATTCGAACTTGAACTCGAAGTTGAACTTGGACTCGAACTGACCTGAATTTGAACTTATAACCTGAATTTGAACTCCAACTGATCTGAACTTGAAATTGAACTTGAACTTGAAGTCGAAGTGACCTGAACTTGAGCTTAAATTTAACCCGAACTGATTTGAACTTAAACTTGAACTTGAACTCGAACTTGAATTTGAAGATGAACTCGAACTTTAACTCGAACTTGAAGTCGAACTTGAAGATGACTTGAAACTTGAACATGAACTTGAACCCGAACTTGAACTTGAACTTTAACTTGGACTCAACTGACCTGACTTGAACTTAAACTTGAACTTCAACTTGAACTCGAACCTTTAACTGGAAATAACTCGAACTTGAATTTGCCCTGGAACTTGAAATCGAACTTGAACTCGAACTTGAACTTGAATTCGAAGTAACCTGAACTTGAGCTTAAATTTAACTCAAAGTGATTTGAACTTAAACTTGAACTTGAACTCGAACTTGAATTTGAGGATGAACTTGAACTTGAATTTACCTTGAACTTGAACTCGAACTTAAATTCGAATTTGAACTCGAACTAGAACTTGAATTCGAAGTGACCTGAACATGAGCTTAAGCTTTAACTCGAAATAATTTGAACTTAAACTTGAACTTAAAACTCGAACTGATCTGAACTTGAACTTGAATTCAAACTGATCTGAATTAGAACTTGAATTTGAACTTGAAATTGAACTTGAATTCAAACTTGAACTCGAACTAGAACTTAAACTTAAACTGTTCTGAAGTTTAGTTTGAACTTGAACTTGAACTCGAACTTGAACTTGAAATTTAACTCGAACTAGAACTTGAATTCCAACTTGAACTCGAACTTGAACTTGGACTCTAACTGACCTGAACTTGAACTTATACCTTAACTCAAACTGATTTGAAGTTAATCCTGAACTTAAACTTCAACTGATCTGAACTTGAAATTGAACTTGAACTTGAACTCGAAGTAGAGATTGAGCTTGAACTTGAACTTGAACAAATTTGAACCCGAACTCGAACTTGAACTCGAACTTGAACGTGGACTCGAACTGATCTGAACTTGAACTTAAACTTGAACTTGAACTTGAGGTCGAAGATGAACTCAAACTTGGACTCGAACTTGAATTTGCCTTGAACTTGAACTCGAACTTGAACTCGAATTCGAAGTGACCTGAACTTGATCTTAAATTTAACTCGAACTGATTTGAACTTAAACTTGAACTTGAACTCGAACTTGAACTTGAAGACGAACTTGAACTTAAATTTACCTTTAACTTAAACTCGAACTTAAATTCGAACTTGAACTCGAACTAGAACTTGAATTCGAAGTGACCTGAACTTGACCTTAAACTTTATCTCGAAATAATTTTAACTTAAACTTGAACTTGAACTCGAACTGATCTGAACTTGAACTTGAACTTGTACTCGAACTTGAACTTGAACTTAACCTCGAACTTGAACTCGAACATGAACACGAACTTGAATTTGCCTTGAGCTTGAAATCGAACTTGAACTCGGACTAGAACTTGAACTTGAGCTTGCTTTGAACTTGACCTCGAAGTGCTCTGAACTTAAATTGAACTTAAATTTTAACTTGAACTCGTATTTGAAATTGAACTTGAACTTGAAATAATCTGAACTTGTACTTGATCTCGAACTTGAACTTGAACTAAAACTGATCTGAATTAGAACTTGAATTTGAACTTGATATTGAAGTTGAATTCAAACTTGAACTCGAACAAGCACTTGAACTCAAATTGCTCTGAAGTTTAGTTTGAACTTGCGCTTGAACTTGAACTCGAACTTGAACTTGAACTTTAACTCGAACTAGAACTTGAATCCGAACTTGAACTCGAACTTGAACTCGAACTTGAACTAGGACTCGAACTGACCTGAATTTGAACTTATACCTTAACTCGAACTAATTTGAACTTAAACCTGAATTTGAACTCCAACTGATCTGAACTTGAAATTGAACTAGAACTTGAACTCGAAGTAGAGATTGAGCTTGAACTTGAACTTGAACAGATTTGAACTCGAACTTGAACTTTGAAGTTGAATTTGAACTTAAACTTGAACTCAAACTTAAACTCGAACTTAAACTTGAACCCGAACTTGAACTTGAACTTCAACTCGAACTGACCTGAACTTAAACATGAACTCGAATTTGAACTTAACATTGAACTTAAACGGATCTGAACTTACACATGAACTTGAACTCGAACTTGAATTTGAAGATGAACTCGAACTTTAATTTACCTTGAACTTGAACTTGAACTAGAACTTAAACTCGAAATTGAATTCGAAATTAAACTCGAACTTGAATTCGGACTCAAGCGGACCGGAACTTGAACTTAAACTTGAACTCGAACTTGAACTCCAACTTGAACTCGAACTTGAACTCGAACTTGAACTCGAACTTGAACTCCAACTTGAACTCGAAATGGAATTCGAACTTGAACTCGAACTTTAACTCGAACTTGAACTCGAACTCCAACTTGAACTCGAACTTGAAATTGGACTCGAATTTTCCTTGAACTTGACCTCGAACTTGAACTTGAACTTGAACTCGAACATGAACTCGAACTTGAACTTGAATTCAAAGTGACCTGAACTTCAGCATAAATTTAACTCAAAATAATTTGAACTTAAACTTGAACTTAAACTCGAACTGATCTGAACGTGAACTTGAACTAGAACTTGAACTCGAACTCGATCTTGAAATTGAACTTGAACTTAAACTTGAACTGATCTGACCTTGAAATTGATCTTGAACTTGAACTTGAAATCAAACTGATCTGAACTTGAGCTGAACTTAAGCTTAAACTTTAACTCGAAATAATTCAAACTTAAACCTGAACTTGAACTCGAACTGATCTGAACTTGAACTTGAACTCGAACTTGAACTTGAATTCGAAGTGACATGTACTTGAGCTTAAGCTTTACCTCGAAATAATTTGAACTTAAACTTGAACTCGAAATAGAATTCGAAATTAAACTCGAAGTTGAATTCGGACTCAAACGGACCTGAAGATGAACTTGAATTTTAACTCAAACTTGAAGTCGAACTTGAACTCGTACTTGAATTCCAACTTGAACTCGAACTTGAATTTGAACTTGAATTCAGACTTGAAATGAAACTGGAACTTGGACTCGAACTAATCTGAACTTGAACTTATACTTTAACTCAAACTGATTTTGAACTTAAACTTGAGCTTGAACTCGAAATTGAATTCGAAATTAAACTCGAACTTGCATTCGGAATCAAACGGACCTAAACTTGAACTTGAACTTGAAATCGAACTTGAAATTGATCTTGAACTCGAAATTGAATTTGTCTTGAACTTGAACTCAAACTTGAACTGGAACTTAAACTCGAACTTGAACTGGAATTCGAAGTGACCTGAACTTGAGCCTAAACTTTAATTCGAAATAATCTGAACTTAAACTTGAACTTGAACTTGAACTCGAACTTAACCTCGAACTTGAACTCGAACATGAACACGAACTTGAATTTGCCTTGAGCTTGAAATCGAACTTGAACTCGGACTAGAACTTGAACTTGAGCTTGCTTTGTACTTGATCTCGAAGTGCTCTGAACTTAAATTGAACTTAAACTTTAACTTGACCTCGTATTTGAAATTGAACTTGAACTTGAAATGATCTGAACTTGAACTTGATCTCGAACTTGAACTTGAATTAAAACTTATCTGAATTAGAACTTGAATTTGAACTTGACATTGAACTTGAATTCAAACTTGAACACGAACAAGCACTTGAACTCAAACTGCTCTGAAGTTTAGTTTGAACTTGAGCTTGAACTTGAACTCGAACTTGAACTTGAACTTTAACTCGAACTAGAACTTGAATTCGAACTTGAACTCGAACTTGAACTAGGACTCGAACTGACCTGAATTTGAACTTATACCTTAACTCGAATTGATTTGAAATTAAACCAGAATTTGAACTCCAACTGATCTGAACTTGAAATTGAACTAGAACTTGAACTCGAAGTAGAGATTGAGCTTGAACTTGAACTTGAACAGATTTGAACTCGAACTTGAACTTGTAGTTAAATTTGAACTTAAACTTGAACTCATACTTAAACTCGAACTCAAACTTGAACCCGAACTTGAACTTGAACTTCAACTCGAACTGACCTGAACTTAAACATGAACTCGAATTTGAACTTAACATTGAACTTAAACGGATCTGAACTTACACATGAACTTGAACTCGAACTTGAATTTGAAGATGAACTCGAACTTTAATTTACCTTGAACTTGAACTTGAACTAGAACTTAAACTCGAAATTGAATTCGAAATTAAACTCGAACTTGAATTCGGACTCAAGCGGACCGGAACTTGAACTTAAACTTGAACTCGAACTTGAACTCCAACTTGAACTCGAACTTGAACTCGAACTTGAACTCGAACTTGAACTCCAACTTGAACTCGAAATGGAATTCGAACTTGAACTCGAACTTTAACTCGAACTTGAACTCGAACTCCAACTTGAACTCGAACTTGAAATTGGACTCGAATTTTCCTTGAACTTGACCTCGAACTTGAACTTGAACTTGAACTCGAACTTGAATTCGAACTTGAACTCGGAATTGAATTCCAACTTGAACTCGAACTTGAATTTGAACTTGAACTCGAACTTTACCTGGAACTTGAACTCGAACTCGAACTTGAACATGGACTCGAACTGACCTGAACTTTAGTTTTAACTTGAACTTGAACTAGAACTTGAACTCGAACTTCAACTCGAACTTGAATTCAGACTTGAACTGAAACTTGAACTTGGACTCGAACTAATCTGAACTTGAACTTATACCTTAACTCAAACTGATTTGAACTTAAACTTGAGCTTGAACTCGAAATTGAATTCGAAATTAAACTCGAACTTGCATTCGGAATCAAACGGACCTAAACTTGAACTTGAACTTGAAATCGAACTTGAAATTGATCTTGAACTCGAAATTGAATTTGTCTTGAACTTGAACTCAAACTTGAACTGGAACTTGAACTCGAACTTGAACTGGAATTCGAAGTGACCTGAACTTGAGCCTAAACTTTAATTCGAAATAATCTGAACTTAAACTTGAACTTGAACTTGAACTCGAACTTAACCTCGAACTTGAACTCGAACATGAACACGAACTTGAATTTGCCTTGAGCATGAAATCGAACTTGAACTCGGACTAGAACTTGAACTTGAGCTTGCTTTGAACTTGATTTCGAACTGCTCTGAACTTAAATTGAACTTAAACTTTAACTTGAAGTCGTACTTGAAATTGAACTTGAACTTGAAATGATCTGAACTTGAACTTGATCTCGAACTTGAACTTGAACTAAAACTGATCTGAATTAGAACTTGAATTTGAACTTGAAATTGAACTTGACTTCAAACTTGAACTCGAACAAGCACTTGAACTCAAACTGTTCTGAAGTTTAGTTTGAACTTGAACTTGAACTTGAACTCGAACGTGAACTTGAACTTTAACTCGAACTAGAACTTGAATTCGAACTTGAACTCGAAGTTGAACTTGGACTCGAACTGACCTGAATTTGAACTCCAACTGATCTGAACTTGAAATTGAACTGGAACTTGAAGTCGAAGTGACCTGAACTTGAGCTTAAATTTAACCCGAACTGATTTGAACTTAAACTTGAACTTGAACTCGAACTTGAATTTGAAGATGAACTCGAACTTTAACTCGAACTTGAAGTCGAACTTGAACCCGAACTTGAACTTGAACTTGAACTTGGACTCAAACTGACCTGAACTTGAACTTAAAACTTGAACTTCAACTTGAACTCGACCTTTAACTGGAAATTGAACTCGAACTTGAATTTGCCTGGAACTTGAAATCGAACTTGAACTCGAACTTGAACTTGAATTCGAAGTAACCTGAACTTGAGCTTAAATTTAACTCAAAGTGATTTGAACTTAAACTTGAACTTGAACTCGAACTTGAATTTGAGGATGAACTTGAACTTGAATTTACCTTGAACTTGAACTCGAACTTAAATTCGAATTTGAACTCGAACTAGAACTTGAATTCAAAGTGACCTGAACATGAGCTTAAGCTTTAACTCGAAATAATTTGAACTTAAACTTGAACTTAAACTCGAACTGATCTGAACTTGAACTTGAATTCAAACTGATCTGAATTAGAACTTGAATTTGAACTTTAAATTGAACTTGAATTCAAACTTGAACTCGAACTAGAACTTAAACTCGAACTTGAACGTGGACTCGAACTGATCTGCACTTGAACTTAAACTTGAACTTGAACTTGAGGTCGAACATGAACTCAAACTTGGACTCGAACTTGAATTTGCCTTGAACTTGAACTCGAACTTGAACTCGAATTCGAAGTGACCTGAACTTGAGCTTAAATTTAACTCGAACTGATTTGAACTTAAACTTGAACTTGAACTCGAACTTGAACTTGAAGACGAACTTGAACTTAAATTTACCTTTAACTTGAACTCGAACTTAAATTCGAACTTGAACTCGAACTAGAACTTGAATTCGAAGTGACCTGAACTTGAGCTTAAACTTTATCTCGAAATAATTTTAACTTAAACTTGAACTTGAACTCGAACTGATCTGAACTTGAACTTGAACTTGTACTCGAACTTGAACTTGAACTTAACCTCGAACTTGAACTCGAACATGAACACGAACTTGAATTTGCCTTGAGCTTGAAATCGAACTTGAACTCGGACTAGAACTTGAACTTGAGCTTGCTTTGAACTTGACCTCGAAGTGCTCTGAACTTAAATTGAACTTAAATTTTAACTTGAACTCGTATTTGAAATTGAACTTGAACTTGAAATGATCTGAACTTGTACTTGATCTCGAACTTGAACTTGAACTAAAACTGATCTGAATTAGAACTTGAATTTGAACTTGACATTGAAGTTGAATTCAAACTTGAACTCGAACAAGCACTTGAACTCAAATTGCTCTGAAGTTTAGTTTGAACTTGCGCTTGAACTTGAACTCGAACTTGAACTTGAACTTTAACTCGAACTAGAACTTGAATTCGAACTTGAACTCGAACTTGAACTCGAACTTGAACTAGCACTCGAACTGACCTGAATTTGAACTTATACCTTAACTCGAACTAATTTGAACTTAAACCTGAATTTGAACTCCATATGATCTGAACTTGAAATTGAACTAGAACTTGAACTCGAAGTAGAGATTGAGCTTGAACTTGAACTTGAACATATTTGAACTGGAACTTGAACTTGAAGTTGAATTTGAACTTAAACTTGAACTCAAACTTAAACTCGAACTTAAACTTGAACCCGAACTTGAACTTGAACTTCAACTCGAACTGACCTGAACTTAAACATGAACTCGAATTTGAACTTAACATTGAACTTAAACGGATCTGAACTTACACTTGAACTTGAACTCGAACTTGAATTTGAAGATGAACTCGAACTTTAATTTACCTTGAACTTGAACTTGAAGTAGAACTTAAACTCGAAATTGAATTCGAAATTAAACTCCAACTTGAATTCGGACTCAAGCGGACCTGAACTTGAACTTAAACTTGAACTCGAATTTGAACTTGAACTCGAACTTGAACTCGAACTTTAACTCTAACTTGAATTCGAAATTGAATTCGAACTTGAACTCGAACTTTAACTTGAACTTGAACTCGAACTCCAACTTGAACTCGAACTTGAACTTGGACTCGAATTTTCCTTGAACTTGACCTTGAACTTGACCTCGAACTTGAACTCGAACTTGAACTCGAACTTGAACTCGAACTTGAACTCGAACTTGAACTTGAATTCGAAGTGACCTGAACTTCAGCATAAATTTAACTCAAAATAATTTGAACTTAAACTTGAACTTAAACTCCAACTGATCTGAACTTGAACTTGAACTCGAACTTGAACTCGAACTCGATCTTGAAATTGAACTTGAACTTAAACTTGAAGTGATCTGACCTTGAACTTGATCTCGAATTTGAACTTGAACTCAAACTGATCTGAACTTGAGCTGAACTTATGCTTAAACTTTAACTCGAAATAATTCAAACTTAAACCTGAACTTGAACTCGAATTGATCTGAACTTGAACTTGAACTCGAACTTGAACTTGAATTCGAAATTAAACTCGAAGTTGTATTCGGACTCAAACGGACTTGAAGATGAACTTGAATTTTAACTCAAACTTGAAGTTGAACTTGAACTCGTACTTGAATTCCAACTTGAACTCGAACTTGAATTTGAACTTGAATTCAGACTTGAACTGAAACTGGAACTTGGACTCGAACTGATCTGAACTTGAACTTATACTTTAACTCAAACTGATTTGAACTTAAACTTGAGCTTGAACTCGAAATTGAATTCGAAATTAAACTCGAACTTTAACTCGAACTTGTACTCGAACTTGAACTTGAACTCGAACTTGAACTTGGACAAAAAACTGACCTGAACTTGAACTTAAACTTGAAATTAAACTTAAACTCGAACTTTAACTCGAACTTGAACTCGAACTTGAATTCGAACTTGAACTCAAACTTGAACTTGGGCTCGAACTAACCTGAACTTGTACTTATACATGAACTCGAACTGATTTGAACTTAAACTCGAATTAAAACTTGAACTCGAACTTGAATTCGACCTTGAACTCGAACGAGAACTTGAACTCAAACTGATCTGAACTTTAGTTTTAACTTGAACTTGAACTAGAACTTGAACTCGCACTTCAACTCGAACTTGAATTCAGACTTGAACTGAAACTTGAATTTGGACTCGAACTAATCTGAACTTGAACTTATACCTTAACTCAAACTGATTTGAACTTAAACTTGAGCTTGAACTCGAAATTGAATTCGAAATTAAACTCGAACTTGCATTCGGAATCAAACGGACCTGAACTTGAACTTGAACTTGAAATCGAACTTGAAATTGAACTTGAACTCAAACTTGAACTGGAACTTGAACTCGAACTTGAACTGGAATTCGAAGTGACCTGAACTTGAGCTTAAACTTTAATTCGAAATAATTTGAACTTAAACTTGAACTTGAACTCGAACTGATCTGAACTTGAACTTGAACTCGAACTTAACCTCGATCTTGAACTCGAACATGAACACGAACTTGAATTTGCCTTGAGCTTGAAATCGAACTTGAACTCGGACTAGAACTTGAACTTGAGCTTGCTTTGAACTTGATTTCGAACTGCTCTGAACTTAAATTGAACTTAAACTTTAACTTGAACTCGTACTTGAAATTGAACTTGAACTTGAAATGATCTGAACTTGAACTTGATCTCGAACTTGAACTTGAACTAAAACTGATCTGAATTAGAACTTGAATTTGAACTTGAAATTGAACTTAACTTTAAACTTGAACTCGAACAAGCACTTGAACTCAAACTGTTCTGAAGGTTAGTTTGAACTTGAACTTGAACTTGAACTCGAACTTGAACTTGAACTTTAACTCGAACTAGAACTTGAATTCGAACTTGAACTCGAACTTGAACTTGGACTCGGACTGACCTGAGTTTGAACTTATACCATAACTCGAACTGATTTGAACTTAAACCTGAATTTGAACTCCAACTGATCTGAACTTGAAATTGAACTTGAACTTGAAGTCGAAGTAGAGATTGAGCTTGAACTTGAACTTGAACAGATTTGAACTCGATCTTGAACTTGAAGTTGAATTTGAACTTAAACTTGAACTCAAACTTAAACTCGAACTCAAACTTGAACCCGAACTTGAACTTGAATTTCAATTCGAACTGACCTGAACTTAAACATGAACTCGAATTTGAACTTAACATTGAACTTAAACGGATCTGAACTTAAACTTGAACTTTAACTCGAACTTGAATTTGAAGATGAACTCGAAGTTTAATTTACCTTGAACTTGAACTTGAACTAGAACTTAAACTCGAAATTGAATTCGAAATTAAACTCGAACTTGAATTCGGACTCAAGCGGACCTGAACTTGAACTTAAACTTGAACTCGAACTTGAACTTGAACTCGAACTTGAACTCGAACTCGATCTTGAAATTGAACTTGAACTTAAACTTGAACTGATCTGACCTTGAAATTGATCTTGAACTTGAACTTGAAATCAAACTGATCTGAACTTGAGCTGAACTTAAGCTTAAACTTTAACTCGAAATAATTCAAACTTAAACCTGAACTTGAACTCGAACTGATCTGAACTTGAACTTGAACTCGAACTTGAACTTGAATTCGAAGTGACATGTACTTGAGCTTAAGCTTTACCTCGAAATAATTTGAACTTAAACTTGAACTCGAAATAGAATTCGAAATTAAACTCGAAGTTGAATTCGGACTCAAACGGACCTGAAGATGAACTTGAATTTTAACTCAAACTTGAAGTCGAACTTGAACTCGTACTTGAATTCCAACTTGAACTCGAACTTGAATTTGAACTTGAATTCACACTTGAACTGAAACTGGAACTTGGACTCGAACTGATCTGAACTTGAACATATACTTTAACTCAAACTGATTTGAACTGAAACTTGAGCTTGAACTCGAAATTGAATTCGAAATTAAACTCGAACTTTAACTCGAACTTGTACTCGAACTTGAACTTGAACTCGAACTTGAACTTGGACAAAAAACTGACCTGAACTTGAACTTAAACTTGAACTTAAACTTAAACTCGAACTTTAACTCGAACTTGAACTCGAACTTGAATTCGAACTTGAACTCAAACTTGAACTTGGGCTCGAACTAAGCTGAACTTGTACTTATACATGAACTCGAACTGATTTAAACTTAAACTTGAATTAAAACTTGAACTCAAACTTGAATTCGACCTTGAACTCGAAAGAGAACTTGAACTCAAACTGATCTGAACTTTAGTTTTAACTTGAACTTGAACTAGAATTTGAACTCGAACTTCAACTCGAACTTGAATTCAGACTTGAACTGAAATTTCAACTTGGACTCGAACTAATCTGAACTTGAACTTATACCTTAACTCAAACTGATTTGAACTTAAACTTGAGCTTGAACTCGAAATTGAATTCGAAATTAAACTCGAACTTGCATTCAGAATCAAATGGACCTGAACTTGAACTTGAACTTGAAATCGAACTTGAAATTGAACTTGAACTCGAAATTGAATTTGTCTTGAACTTGAACTCAAACTTGAACTGGAACTTGAACTCGAACTTGAACTGGAATTCGAAGTGAACTGAACTTGAGCTTAAACTTTAATTCGAAATAATTTGAACTTTAACTTGAACTTGAACTCGAACTGATCTGAACTTGAACTTGAACTAGAACGTGAACTGGAACTTAACCTCGAACTTGAACTCGAACATGAACACGAACTTGAATTTGCCTTGAGCTTGAAATCGAACTTGAACTCGGACTAGAACTTGAACTTGAGCTTGCTTTGAACTTGATTTCGAACTGCTCTGAACTTAAATTGAATTTAAACTTTAACTTGAACTCGTACTTGAAATTGAACTTGAACTTGAAATGATCTGAACTTGAACTTGATCTCGAACTTGAACTTGAACTAAAACTGATCTGAATTAGAACTTGAATTTGAAATTGAAATTGAACTTGAATTCAAACTTGAACTCGAACAAGCACTTGAACTCAAACTGTTCTGAAGTTTAGTTTGAACTTGAACTTGAACTTGAACTTGAACTTGAACTTGAACTTTAACTCGAACTAGAACTTGAATTCGAACTTGAACTTGAACTCGAACTTGAACTCGAACTTGAACTCGAACTTGAACTCGAAATTGAATTCGAACTTGAACTGGAACTTTAACTCGAATTTGAACTCGAACTCCAACTTGAACTCGAACTTGAACTTGGACTCGAATTTTCCTTGAAGTTGACCTCGAACTTGAACTCGAACTTGAACTCGAACTTGAACTCGAACTTGAACTTGAATTCGAAGTGACCTGAACTTAAGCGTAAACTTTAACTCAAAATAATTTGAACTTAAACTTGAACTTAAACTCGAACTGATCTGAACTTGAACTTGACCCTGAACTCGAATTTGAACTCGAACTTGATCTCGATCTTGAAATTGAACTTGAACTTAAATTTGAACTGATCTGAACTTGAATTTGATCTCGAACTTGAACTTGAACTCAAACTGATCTGAACTTGAGCTGAACTTGAGCTTAAACTTTAACTCGAAATAATTCAAACTTAAACCTAAACTTGAACTCGAACTGATCTGAACTTGAACTTGAACTTGAACTCGAACTTGAACTTGAATTCGAAGTGACCTGAACTTGAGCTTAAACTTTACCTCGAAATAATTTGAATTTAAACTTGAACTTGAACTCGAAATTGAATTCGAAATTAAACTCGAACTTGAATTCGGACTCAAACGGGCCTGAACTTGAACTTGAACTTGAAATCGAACTTGAAATTGAACTTGAACTCGAACTTGAATTTGTCTTGAACTTGAACTCAAACTTGAACTGGAACTTGAACTCGAACTTGAACTGGATTTCGAAGTGACCTGAACTTGAGCTTAAATTTAACTCGTACTTATTTGAACTATAACTTGAACTTGAACTCGAACTTGAATTTGAAGATGAACTCGACCTAGAATTTACCTTGAACTTGAACTCGAACTTGAATTCGAACTTGAACTCGAACTAGAACTAGAACTCGAACTGATCTAAATTTAAACTTCGACTTGAGCTTGACTTGAACTTGAACTTGAACTCGAACTTGAATTTGAACTTGAACTCTTAATTGAACTTCAACGAGAAATTGCACTGGATTTGATCTGAACTTGAACTTGAACTCGAACTTTAACGCGAACTTTAACTCGAACTTGAACTCGAACTTGAATGCGAACTTGAACTAGAACTTGAATTTGAACGTGAGCGCGAACTGTAACTCGAACTTGAACTCGAACTTGAACTTGAACTCGAACTTGAACTCGAACTTGACCTAGGACTCGAACTGACCTGAATTTGAACTTATACCTTAACTCGAACTGATTTGAACTTAAACCTGAATTTGAACTCCAACTGATCTGAACTTGAAATTGAAGTTGAACTTGAACTCGAAGTAGAGATTGAGCTTGACCTTGAACTTGAACAGATTTGAACCCGAACTTGAACTTGAACTTCAACTCGAACTGACCTGAACTTAAACATGAACTCGAATTTGAACTTAACATTGAACTTAAACGGATCTTAACTTAAACTTGAACTTGAACTCGAACTTGAATTTGAAGATTAACTCGAACTTTAATTTACCTTGAACTTGAACTTGAACTAGAACTTAAACTCGAAATTGAATTCGAAATTAAACTCGAACTTGAATTCGGACTCAAGCGGACCTGAACTTGAACTTAAACTTGAACTCGGACTTGAATTCGAACTTGAACTCGAACTTTAACTCGAACTTGAACTCGAACTCCAACTTGAACTCGAACTTGAACTCGAACTTGAACTCGAACTTGAACTCGAACTTGAACTCGAATTTGAACTTGAATTCGAAGTGACCTGAACTTCAGCATAAATTTAACTCGAACTGATTTGAACTTAAACTTGAACTTGAACTCGAACTTGAATTTGAAGATGAACTCGAACTTGAATTTACATTTAACTAGAGCCCGAACTTGAATTTAAACTTCAACTCGAACTAGAACTTGAACTCGAAGTGACCTGAACTTGAGCTTAAACTTTAACTCGAAATAATTCAAATTTAAACCTGAACTTGAAATCGAACTGATCTGATCTTGAACTTGAACTCGAACTTGAACTTGAATTCGAAGTGACCTGAGCTTGAGCTTAAACTTTACCTCGAAATAATTTGAATTTAAACTTGAACTTGAACTCGAAATTGAATTCGAAATTAAATTCGAACTTGAATTCGGACTCAAACAGACCTGAAGATGAACTTGAATTTTAACTCAAACTTGAAGTCGAACTGAAACTCGGTACTTGAATTCCAACGTGAACTCGAACTTGAATTTGAACTTGAATTCAGACTTGAACTGAAACTTGAGTTTGGATTCGAACTGATCTGAACTTGAACTTATACCTTAACTCAAACTGATTTGAACTTAAACTTGAGCTTGAACTCGAAATTGAATTCGAAATTAAACTAGAACTTGAATTCGGACTCAAACGAATTTGAAATTGAACTTGAACTTTAACTCGAAGTAGAAATTGAGCTTGAATTTGAACTTGAACTTGAGGTCGAACATGAACTCAAACTTGGACTCGAACTTAAATTTGCCTTGAACTTGAACTCGAACTTGAACTCGTATTCGAAGTGACCTGAACTTGAGCTTAAATTTAACTCGAACTGATTTGAACTTAAACTTTAACTTGAACTCGTACTTGAACTTGAAGACGAACTTGAACTTAAATTTACCTTTAACTTGAACTTGAACTTAAATTCGAATTTGAACTCGAACTAGAACTTGAATTCGAAGTGACCTGAACTTGAGCTTAAACTTTAACTCGAAATAATTTGAACTTAAACTTGAACTTGAACTCGAACTGATCTGAACTTGAACTTGAACTTGAACTCGAACTTGAACTCGAACTTGACCTCGATCTTGAAATTGAACTTGAACTTAAATTTGAACTGATCTGAACTTGAATTTGATCTCGAACTTGAACTTGAACTCAAACTGATCTGAACTTGAGCTGAACTTGAGCTTAAACTTTAACTCGAAATAATTCAAACTTAAGCCTGAACTTGAACTCGAACTGATCTGAACTTGAACTTGAACTCGAACTTGAACTTGAATTCGAAGTGACCTGAACTTGAGCTTACACTTTACCTCGAAATAATTTGAACTTAAACTTGAACTTGAACTCGAAATTGAATTCGAAATTAAACTCGAACTTGCATTCGGTATCAAACGGACCTGAACTTGAACTTGAACTTGAAATCGAACTTGAAATTGAACTTGAACTCGAACTTGAATTTGTCTTGAACTTGAACTCAAACTTGAACTGGAACTTGAACTCGAACTTGAACTGGAATACGAAGTGACCTGAACTTGAGCTTAAATTTAACTCGTACTTATTTGAACTAAAACTTGAACTTGAACTCGAACATGAACTTGAAAATGAACTCGACCTTGAATTTACCTTGATCTTGAATTCGAACTTGAATTCGAACTTGAACTCGAACTAGAACTTGAATTTGAACTCACCTGAACTTGAGCTTAAACTTTATCTCGAAATAATTTGAACTTAAACTTGAACTTGAACTCGAAATTGAATTCGAAATTAAACTCGAACTTGAATTCGGACTCAAACGAACCTGAACTTGAACTTAAATTTTAACTCAAACTTGAAGTCGAACTTGAATTTGAGCTTGAACTCGAACTTTAACTCGAACTTGAACTCGAACTCGAACTTGAACTCGAACTTGAACTTGTATTTGAACTGACCTGAACTTTAACTTAAACTTGAACTTGAACTTGAACTCGACCTTTAACTCGAACTTGAACTCGAACTTGAATTTGCCTTGAACTTGAACTCGAACTTGAACTTGAATTCGAAGTGACCTGAACTTGAGCTTAAATTTAACTCGAACTGATTTGAACTTAAACTTGAACTTGAACCCAAACTTGAATTTGAAGATGAACTTGAACTTGAATTTACCTTGAACTTGAACTCGAACTTAAATTCGAACTTGAACTCGAACTAGAACTTGAATTCGAAGTGACCTGAACTTGAGCTTAAACTTTAACTCGATCTGATTTGAACTTAAACTTAAACTTGAACTCGAATTGATCTAAAGTTGAGCTTGAACTCGAACTATAACTAGAACTTGAATTTTCCTTGAACTTGAACTAAATTTTGAAAAGCTCCGAACTTAAACTTGAACTTGAACTTGAACTCGAACTTGAATTTGATTTTGAACTCGAAATTGAATTTCAAGGCGAACTTGAACTCGAACTGATCTGAACTTGAACTTGAACTCGAACTTAAATTCGAACTTGAACTCGAACTTGAATTTGCCTTGAACTTGAACTGGAACTTGAATCGAACTTGAAATTGAACTTGAATTCCAACTTGAACTCGAAATAGAACTTGAACCCAAACTGATCTGAACTTTAGCTTGAACTTGAACTTGAACTCGAACTAAAACTTGTACTTTAACTGGAACTTGAAGTCGAACTTGAATTCGAACTTGAACTCGAAATGGAACTTGGACTCGAACTGACCTGAACTTGAACTTATACTTTAACTCGAACTGATTTGAACTTAAACTTGAACTTTTACTCAAACTGATCTGAACTTATACTTTAACTTGAACTCGAAATAGAAATTGAGCTTGAACTTGAACTTGAACAGATTTGAACTCGAACTTGAACTTGAATTTAATTTGAACTTGAAGTCGAACTTGAACTTGAACTTCAACTGGAAGTGACCTGAACTTGAATATGAACTCGAATTTGAACTTGACATTGAACTCAAATTGATCTAAAGTTAAATTTCAACTTGAGCTTGACTTGAACTTGAACTTGAACTCGAACTTGAATTTGAACTTGAACTCTTAATTGAACTTCAACGCGAAATTGCACTCGAACTGATCTTAACTTGAACTTGAACTCGAACTTTAACTTGAACTTTAACTCGACCTTGAACTCGAACTTGAATGCGACCTTGAACTCGAACTTGAATTTGAACGTGAACGCGAACTGTAACTAGAATTTGAACTCGAACTTGAACTTGGACTTGAACTTGAAGTCGAACTTGAACTTGAACTTCAACTCAAATTGACCTGAACTTGAATATGAACTCGAATTATAATTTGATATTGAACTCGAACTGAACTAAAATTAAACTTGAACTTGAGCTTGGCTTGAACTTGAACTCGAACTTGAATTTGAACTTGAACACTTAATTGAACATCAACGCGAAATTGCACTCGAACTGATCTAAACTTGAACATGAACTCGAACTTGAAATCGAACTTGAACCCAAATTTGAACTTGGACTCGAACTGACCTGAACTTGAACTTGTACTTTAACTTGAACTGATTTGAACTTAAACTTGAACTCGAACTTTAACTCGAATTTAAACCCGAGCTTGAATTCGAACTTGAACTCAAACTTGAACTTGGGCTCGAACTGACCTGAACTTGAACTTATACCTTAACTCAAACTGATTTGAACTTAAATTCGAACTTGAACCCGAAATTGAATTCGAAATTAAACTCGAACTTGCATTCAGAATCAAACGGATCTGAACTTGAATTTGAACTTGAAATCGAACTTGAAATTGAACTTGAACTCGAACTTGAACTCAAACTTGAACTGGAACTTGAACTCGAACATGAACTGGAATTCGAAGTGACCTGAACTTGAGCTTAAATTTAACTCGTACTTATTTGAACTAAAACTTGAACTTGAACTCGAACTTGAATTTGAAGATGAACTCGACCTTGAATTTACCTTGAACTTGAATACGGAATTAAACTCGAACTTTAACTCGAACTTGTACTCGAACTTGAACTTGAACTCGAATTTGAACTTGAACTCGAACTGACCTGAATTTGAACTTAAACTTGAATTTAAACTTAAACTCGAACTTTAACTCGAACTTGAAATCGAACTTGAATTCGAACTTGAACTCAAACTTGAACTTGGGCTCGAACTAACCTGAACTTGAACTTATATATGAACTCGAGTTGATTTGAACTTAAACTTGAACTAAAACTTAAACTCGAACTTGAATTCGACCTTGAACTCGAACGAGAACTTGAACTCAATCTGATCTGAACTTTAGTTTTAACTTGAACTTGAACTAGAACTTGAACTCGAACTTCAACTCGAACTTGAATTCAGACTTGAACTGAAAGTTGAACTTGGACTCGAACTGATCTGAACTTGAACTTATACCTTAACTCAAACTGATTTGAACTTAAACTTGAGCTTGAACTCGAAATTGAATTCAAAATTAAACTCGAACTTGCATTCGGAATCAAACGGACCTGAACTTGAACTTGAACTTGAAATCGAACTTGAAATTGAACTTGAACTCGAACTTGAATTTGTCTGGAACTTGAACTCAAACTTGAACTGGAAATTGAACTCGAACTTGAACTGGAATTCGAAGTGACCTGAACTTGAGATTAAATTTAACTCGTATTTATTTGAACTAAAATTTGAACTTGAACTCGAACTTGAATTTGAAGATGAACTCGACCTTGAATTTACCTTGAACTTGAATTCGAACTTGAATTTGAGCTTGAACTCGAACTTTAACTCGAACTTGAACTCGAACTCGAACTTGAACTCGAACTTGAACTCGAACTTGAACTTGTACTCGACCTGACCTGAAATTTAATTTAAACTTGAACTTGAACTTGAACTCGACCTTTAACTCGAACTTGAACTCGAACTTGAATTTGCCTTGAATTTGAACTCGAACTTGAACTTGAATTCGAAGTAACCTGAACTTGAGCTTAAATTTAACTCGAACTGATTTGAACTTAAACTTGAACTTGAACCCAAACTTTAATTTGAAGATGAACTTGAACTTGAATTTACCTTGAACTTGAACTCGAACTTAAATTCGAACTTGTACTCGAACTAGAACTTAAATTCGAAGTGACCTGACCTTGAGCTTAAACTTTAACTCGATCTGATTTGAACTTAAACTTAAACTTGAACTCGAATTGATCTGAAATTGAGCTTGAACTCGAAATATAACTAGAACTTGAATTTTCATTGAACTTGAACTAAATTTTGAAAAGTTTCGAACTTAAACTTGAACTTGAACTTGAATTTGAACTTTATCTCGAAATTGAATTTCAAGGCGAAATTGAACTCGAACTGATCTGAACTTGAACTTGAACTTGTACTCGAAATTAAATTCGAACTTGAACTCGAACTTGAATTTGCCTTGAACTTGAACTGGAACTTGAATCGAACTTGAAATTGACCTTGATGTCCAACTTGAACTCGAAATGGAACTTGAACCCAAACTGATCTGAACTTTAGCTTGAACTTGAACTCGAACTTGAACTTGTACTTTAACTGGAACTTGAAGCCGAACTTGAATTCGAACTTAACTCGAAATGGAACTTGGACTCGAACTAACCTGAACTTGAACATATACTTTAACTCGAACTGATTTGAACTTAAACTTGAACTTTAACTCGAACTGATCTGAACTTATACTTTAACTTGAACTCGAAATAGAAATTGAGCTTGAACTTGAACTTGAACAGATTTGAACTCGAACTTGAACTTGAATTTAATTTGAACTTGAAGTCGAACTTGAACTTGAACTTAAATTAGAATTGACCTGAACTTGACTATGAACTCGAATTTGAACTTGACATTGAACTCGAATTGATTTAAACTTAAACTTCAACTTGAGCTTCACTTGAACTTGAACTTGAACTCGAACTTGAATTTGAACTTGAACTCGAACTTTAACTCGAACTTCAACTCGAACTTCAATTCGAACTTGAATGCGAACTTGAACTCGAACTTGAATTTGAACGTGAACGCGAACTGAAACTCGAACTTGATCTCGAACTTGAACTTGGACTTGAACTTGAAGTCGAACTTGAACTGGAAATTCAACTCGAATTGACCTGAACTTGAATATGAACTCGAATTTAACCTTGATATTGACCTCGAACTGATCTAAAATTAAACTTGAACTTGAGCTTGACTTGAACGTGTACTCGAACTTGAATTTTAACTTGAACTCTTTATTGAACTTCAACGCAAAATTGCACTCGAACTGATCTAAACTTGAACATGAACTCGAACTTGAAATCGAACTTGAACTCAAATTTGAACTTGGACTTGAACTGACCTGAACTTGAACTTGTACTTTAACTTGAACTGATTTGAACTTAAACTTGAACTTAAACTTGAACTCGAACTTTAACTCGAATTTAAACCCGAACTTGAATTCGAACTTGAACTCAAACTTGAACTTGGGCTCGAACTGACCTGAACTTGAACTTATACCTTACCTCAAACTGATTTGAACTTAAATTCGAACTTGAACCCGAAATTGAATTTGAAATTAAACTCGAACTTGAATTCGGACTCAAACGGACCTGAACTTTAACTTGAACTTGAACTCGACCTTTATCTCGAATTGGAATTTGATCTTGAATTTGCCTTGAACTTGAACTCGAACTTGAACTTGAAGTCGAACTGACCTGAACTTGAGCTTAAATTTAACCCGAACTGTTTTGAACTTAAACTTGAACTTAAACTCGAACTTGAATTTGAAGATGAACTCGAAATTTAACTCGAACTTGAACTCGAACTTGAACTCGAACTTGAACTTGAACTTGAACTTGGACTCGAACTTACCTGATCTTGAACTTAAACTTGAACTTGAACTCGAAATTGAATTTGAGGATGAACTTGAACTTGAATTTACCTTGAACCTGAACTCGAACTTAAATTCGAATTTGAACTCGAACTAGAACTTGAATTCGAAGTAACCTGAACATGAGCTTAAGCTTTAACTCGAAATAACTTGAACTTAAACTTGAACTTAAACTCGAACTGATCTGAACTTGAACTTGAATTCAAACTGATCTGAATTAGAACTTGAATTTGAACTTGAAATTGAACTTGAATTAAAACTGGAACTCGAACTAGAACTTAAACTTAAACTGTTCTGGAGTTTAGTTTGAACTTGAACTTGAACTCGAACTTGAACTTGAAATTTAACTCGAACTAGAACTTGAATTCCAACTTGAACTCGAACTTGAACTTCGACTCGAACTGACCTGAACTTGAACTTATACCTTAACTCGAACTTATTTGAAATTAATTCTGAACTTGAACTCCAACTGATCTGAACTTGAAATTGAACTTGAACTTTAACTCGAAGTAGAAATTGAGCTTGAACTTGAACTTGAACTTGAGGTCGAACATGAACTCAAACTTGGACTCGAAATTAAATTTGCCTTGAACTTGAACTCGAACTTGAACTCGAATTCGAAGTGACCTGAACTTGAGCTTAAATTTAACTCGAACTGATTTGAACTTAAACTTTAACTTGAACTCGAACTTGAACTTGAAGACGAACTTGAACTTAAATTTACCTTTAACTTGAACTTGAACTTAAATTCGAATTTGAACTCGAACTAGAACTTGAATTCGAAGTGACCTGAACTTGAGCTAAAACTTTAACTCGAAATAATTTGAACTTAAACTTGAACTTGAACTCGAACTGATCTGAACTTGAACTTGAACTCGAACTCGAACTTGAACTCGTACTTGAACTCGATCTTGAAATTGAACTTGAACTTAAATTTGAACTGATCTGAACTTGAATTTGATCTCGAACTTGAACTTGAACTCAAACTGAACTTGAGCTGAACTTGAGCTTAAACTTTAACTCGAAATAATTCAAACTTAAGCCTGAACTTGAACTCGAATTGATCTGAACTTGAACTTGAACTCGAACTTGAACTTGAATTCGAAGTGACCTGTACTTGAGCTTAAACTTTACCTCGAAATAATTTGAACTTAAACTTGAACTTGAACTCGAAATTGAATTCGAAATTAAACTCGAACTTGAATTCGGACTCAAACGGACCTGAAGATGAACTTGAATTTTAACTCAAACTTGAAGTCGAACTTGAACTCGTACTAGAATTCCAACTTGAACTCGAACTTGAATTTGAACATGAATTCAGACTTGAACTGAAACTTGAACTTGGACTCGAACTGATCTGAACTTGAACTTATACCTTAACTCAAACTGATTTGAACTTAAACTTGAGCTTGAACTCGAAATTGAATTCGAAATTAAACTCGAACTTGCATTCGGTATCAAACGGACCTGAACTTGAACTTGAACTTGAAATCGAACTTGAAATTGAACTTGAACTCGAACTTGAATTTGTCTTGAACTTGAACTCAAACTTGAACTGGACTTGAACTCGAACTTGAACTTGAGTTCGAAGTGACCTGAACTTGAGCTTAAATTTAACTCGAACTGATTTGAACTTAAACTTGAACTTGAACCCAAACTTTAATTTGAAGATGAACTTGAACTTGAATTTACCTTGAACTTGAACTCGAACTTAAATTCGAACTTGAACTCGAACTAGAACTTAACTTCGAAGTGACCTGAACTTGAGCGTAAACTTTAACTCGATCTGATTTGAACTTAAACTTAAACTTGAACTCGAAGTGATCTGAAGTTGAGCTTGAACTCGAACTATAACTAGAACTTGAATTTTCCTTGAACTTGAACTAAATTTTGAAAAGTTTCGAACTTAAACTTGAACTTGAACTTGAATTTGAACTTTATCTCGAAATTGAATTTCAAGGCGAAATTGAACTCGAACTTGATCTGAACTTGAACTTGAACTTGAACTCGAAATTAAATTCGAACTTGAACTCGAACTTGAATTTGCCTTGAACTTGAACTGGAACTTGAATCGAACTTGAAATTGAACTTGAATTCCAACTTGAACTCGAAATAGAACTTGAACACAAACTGATCTGAACTTTAGCTTGAACTTGAACTCGAACTTGAACTTGTACTTTAACTGGAACTTGAAGCCGAACTTGAAATCGAACTTAATTCGAAATGGAACATGGACTCGAACTAACTTGAACTTGAACATATACTTTAACTCGAACTGATTTGAACTTAAACTTGAACTTTAACTCGAACTGATCTGAACTTATACTTTAACTTGAACTCGAAATAGAAATTGAGCTTGAACTTGAACTTGAACAGATTTGAACTCGAACTTTAACTCGAATTTAAACCCGAACTTGAATTCGAACTTGAACTCAAACTTGAACTTGGGCTCGAACTGACCTGAACTTGAACTTATACCTTAACTCAAACTGATTTGAACTTAAATTCGAACTTGAACCGGAAATTGAATTTGAAATTAAACTCGAACTTGAATTCGGACTCAAACGGACCTGAACTTTAACTTGAACTTGAACTCGACCTTTATCTCGAATTTGAATTTGATCTTGAATTTGCCTTGAACTTGAACTCGAACTTGAACTTGAAGTCGAACTGACCTGAACTTGAGCTTAAATTTAACCCGAACTGATTTGAACTTGAACTGGAACTTGAACTCGAACTTGAATTTGAAGATGAACTCGAATTTTAACTCGAACTTGAACTCGAACTTGAACTCGAACTTGAACTTGAACTTGAACTTGGACTCGAACTTACCTGAACTTGAACTTAAACTTGAACTTGAACTCGAACTTGAATTTGAGGATGAACTTGAACTTGAATTTACCTTGAACTTGAACTCGAACTTAAATTCGAATTTGAACTCGAACTAGAACTTGAATTTGAAGTGACCTGAACATGAGCTTAAGCTTTAACTCGAAATAATTTGAACTTAAACTTGAACTTAAACTCGAACTGGTCTGAACTTGAACTTGAATTCAAACTGATCTGAATTAGAACTTGAATTTGAACTTGAAATTGAACTTGAATTTAAACTTGAACTCGAACTAGAACTTAAACTTAAACTATTCTGGAGTTTAGTTTGAACTAGAACTTGAATTCCAACTTGAACTCGAACTTGAACTTGGACTCGAACTGACCTGAACTTGAACTTATACCTTAACTCGAACTGATTTGAAATTAATCCTGAACTTGAACTCCAACTGATCTGAACTTGAAATTGAACTTGAACTTTAACTCGAAGTAGAAATTGAGCTTGAACTTGAACTTGAACTTGAACATGAACTCAAACTTGGACTCGAACTTAAATTTGCCTTGAACTTGAACTCGAACTTGAACTTGAACTCGAATTCGAAGTGACCTGAACTTGAGCTTAAATTTACCTCGAACTGATTTGAACTTAAACTTTAACTTGAACTCGAACTTGAACTTGAAGACGAACTTGAACTTAAATTTACCTTTAACTTGAACTTGAACTTAAATTCGAACTTGAACTCGAACTAGAACTTGAATTCGAAGTGACCTGAACTTGAGCTTAAACTTTAACTCGAAATAATTTGAACTTAAACTTGAACTTGAACTCGAACTGATCTGAACTTGAACTTGAAGTTGAACGCGAACTTGAACTCGAACTTGAACTCGAACTTGAACTCGATCTTGAAATTGAACTTGAACTTAAATTTGAACTGACCTGAACTTGAATTTGATCTCGAACTTGAACTTGAACTCGAACTGATCTGAACTTGAGCTGAACTTGAGCTTAAGCTTTAACTCGAAATAATTCAAACTTAAACCTGAACTTGAACTCGAACTAATCTGAACTTGAACTTGAACTCGAACTTGAACTTGAATTCGAAGTGACCTGAACTTGAGCTTAAACTTTACCTCGAAATAATTTGAACTTAAACTTGAACTTGAACTCGGAATTGAATTCGAAATTAAACTCGAACTTGAATTCGGACTCAAACCGACCTGAAGATGAACTTGAATTTTAACTCAAACTTGAAGTCGAACTTGAACTCGTCCTTGAATTCCAACTTGAACTCGAACTTGAATTTGAACTTGAATTCAGACTTGGACTGAAATTTGAACTTGGACTCGAACTGATCTGAACTTGAACTTATACCTTAACTCAAACTGATTTGAACTTAAACTTGAGCTTGAACTCGAAATTGAATTCGAAATTAAACTCGAACTTGCATTCGGAATCAAGGGGACCTGAACTTGAACTTGAACTTGAAATCGAACTTGAAATTGAACTTGAACTCGAACTTGAATTTGTCTTGAACTTGAACTCAAACTTGAACTAAAACTTGAACTTGAACTCGAACATGAATTTGAAAATGACCTCGACCTTGAATTTACCTTGAACTTGAATTCGAACTTGAATTCGAACTTGAACTCGAACTAAAACTTGAATTCGAACTGACCTGAACTTGAGCTTAAACTTTAACTCGAAATAATTTGAACTTAAACTTGAACTTGAACTCGAAATTGAATTCGAAATTAAACTCGAACTTGAATTCGGACTCAAACGAACCTGAACTTGAACTTGAATTTTAACTCAAACTTGAAGTCGAACTTGAATTTGAGCTTGAACTCGAACTCTAACTCGAACTTGAACTCGAACTCGAACTTGAACTCGAACTTGAACTTGTATTTGAACTGACCTGAACTTTAACTTAAACTTGAACTTGAACTTGAACTCGACCTTTAACTCGAACTTGAACTCGAACTTGAATTTGCCTTGAACTTGAACTCGAACTTGAACTTGAATTCGAAGTGACCTGAATTTGAGCTTAAATTTAACTCGAACTGATTTGAACTTAAACTTGAACTTGAACCCAAACTTGAATTTGAAGATGAACTTGAACTTGAATTTACCTTGAACTTGAACTCGAACTTAAATTCGAACTTGAACTCGAACTAGAACTTGAATTCGAAGTGACCTGAACTTGAGCTTAAACTTTAACTCGATCTGATTTGAACTTAAACTTAAACTTGAACTCGAATTGATCTGAAGTTGAGCTTGAACTCGAACTATAACAAGAACTTGAATTTTCCTTGAACTTGAACTAAATTTTGAAAAGCTCCGAACTTAAACTTGAACTTGAACTTGAACTCGAACTTGAATTTGAAATTGAATTTCAAGGCGAAATTGAACTCGAACTGATCTGAACTTGAACTTGAACCTGAACTCGAACTTAAATTCGAACTTGAACCCGAACTTGAATTTGCCTTGAACTTGAACTGGAACTTGAGTCGAAATTGAAATTGAACTTGAATTCCAACTTGAACTAGAAATAGAACTTGAACCCAAACTGATCTGGACTTTATCTTGAACTTGAACTTGAACTCGAACTTGAATGCGAACTTGAACTCGAACTTGGATTTGAACGTGAACGCGAACTGTAACTAGAACTTGATCTCGAACTTGAACTTGGACTTGAACTTGAAGTCGAACTTGAACTTGAACTTCAACTCGAATTGACCTGAACTTGAATATGAACTCGAATTTTAACTTGATATTGAACTCGAACTGATCTAAAATTAAACTTGAACTTGAGCTTGACTTGAACTTGAACTCGAACTTGAATTTGAACTTGAACACTTAATTGAACATCAACGCGAAATTGCACTCGAACTGATCTAAACTTGAACATGAACTCGAACTTGAAATCGAACTTGAACTCAAATTTGAACTTGGACTCGAACTGACCTGAACTTGAACTTGAACTTGTACTTTAACTTGAACTGATTTGAACTTAAACTTGAACTTAAACTTGAACTCGAACTTTAACTCGAATTTAAACCCGAGCTTGAATTCGAACTTGAACTCAAACTTGAACTTGGGCTCGAACTGACCTGAACTTGAACTTATACCTTAACTCAAACTGATTTGAACTTAAATTCGAACTTGAACCCGAAATTGAATTCGAAATTAAACTCGAACTTGCATTCGGAATCAAACGGACCTGAGCTTGAATTTGAACTTGAAATCGAACTTGAAATTGAACTTGAACTCGAACTTGAATTTGTCTTAAACTTGAACTCAAACTTGAACTGGAACTTGAACTCGAACATGAACTGGAATTCGAAGTGACCTGAATTTGAGCTTAAATTTAACTCGTACTTATTTGAACTAAAACTTGAACTTGAACTCGAACTTGAATTTGAAGGTGAACTCGACCTTGAATTTACCTTGAACTTGAATTCGAAATTAAACTCGAACTTTAACTGGAACTTGTACTCGAACTTGAACTTGAACTCGAATTTGAACTTGAACTCGAACTGACCTGAACTTGAGCTTAAACTTTAACTCGAAATAATTTGAACTTAAACTTGAACTTGAACTCGAAATTGAATTCGAAATTAAACTCGAACTTTAATTCGGACTCAAACGAACCTAAACTTGATCTTGAATTTTAACTCAAACTTGAAGTCGAACTTGAACTCGTACTTAAATTCCAACTTGAAATCGAACTTGAATTTGAGCTTGAACTCGAACTTTAACTCGAACTTGAACTCGAACTCGAACTTGAACTCGAACTTGAACTTGTAATCGTACTGACCTGAACTTTAATTTAAACTTGAACTTGAACTTAAACTCGACCTTGAACTCGAACTTGAACTCGAACTTGAATTTGCCTTGAACTTGAACTCGAACTTGAACTTGAATTTGAAGTGACCTGAACTTGAGCCTAAATTTAACTCGAACTGATTTGAACTTAAACTTGAACTTACACTCAAAGTTGAATTTGAAGATGAACTTGAACTTGAATTTACCTTGAACTTGAACTCGAACTTAAATTCGAACTTGAACTCGAACTAGAACTTAAATTCGAAGTGACCTGAACTTGAGCTTAAACTTTAACTCGATCTGATTTGAACTTAAACTTAAACTTGAACTCGAATTGATCTGAAGTTGAGCTTGAACTCGAACTATAACTAGAACTTGAATTTTCCTTGAACTTGAACTAAATTTTGAAAAGTTTCGAACTTAAACTTGAACTTGAACTTGAATTTGAACTTTAACTCGAAATTGAATTTCAAGGCGAAGTTGAATTCGAACGGATCTGAACTTGAACTTGAACTTGAACTCGAAATTAAATTCGAACTTGAACCCGAACTTGAATTTGCCTTGCACTTGAACTGGAACTTGAATCGAACTTGAAATTGAACTTGAATTCCAACTTGAACTCGAAATAGAACTTGAACCCAAACTGATCTGAACTTTAGCTTGAACTTGAACTTGAACTCGAACTTGAACTTGTACTTTAACTGGAACTTGAAGCCGAACTTGAATTCGAACTTAACTCGAAATGGAACTTGGGCTCGAACTGACCTGAACTTGAACTTATACTTTAACTCGAACTGATCTGAACTTATACTTTAACTTGAACTCGAAGTAGAAATTGAGCTTGAACTTGAACTTGAACAGATTTGAACTCGAACTTGAACTTGAATTTAATTTGAACTTGAAGTCGAACTTGAACTTGAACTTTAACTAGAATTGACCTGAACTTGACTATGAACTCGAATTTGAACTTGACATTGAACTCGAATTGATCTAAACTTAAACTTCAACTTGAGCTTGACTTGAACTTGAAATTGAACTCGAACTTGAATTTGAACTTGAACTCTTAATTGAACTTCAACGCGAAATTGCACTCGAACTGATCTGAACTTGAACTTGAACTTGAACTCGAACTTTAACTCGAACTTCAACTCGAACTTCAATTCGAACTTGAATGCGAACTTGAACTCGAACTTGAATTTGAACGTGAAGGCGAACTGTAACTCGAACTTGATTTCGAACTTGAACTTAGACTTGAACTTGAAGTCGAACTTGAACTGGAACTTCAACTCGAATTGACCTGAACTTGAATATGAACTCGAATTTAACCTTGATATTGACCTCGAACTGATCTAAAATTAAACTGGAACTTGAGCTTGACTTGAACTTGAATTCGAACTTGAATTCGAACTTGAACTCGAACTAGAACTTGAATTCGAACTGACCTGAACTTGAGCTTAAACTTTAACTCGAAATAATTTGAACTTAAACTTGAACTTGAACTCGAAATTGAATTCGAAATTAAACTCGAACTTGAATTCGGACTCAAACGAACCTGAACTTGAACTTGAATTTTAACTCAAACTTTAAGTCGAACTTGAACTCGTACTTGAATTCCAACTTGAAATCGAACTTGAATTTGAGCTTGAACTCGAACTTTAACTCGAACTTGAACTCGAACTCGAAATTGAACTCGAACTTGAACTTGTACTCGAACTGACCTGAACTTTAATTTAAACTTGAACTTGAACTTGAACTCGACCTTTAACTCGAACTTGAACTCGAACTTGAATTTGCCTTGAACTTGAACTCGAACTTGAACTTGAATTCGAAGTGACCTGAGCTTGAGCTTAAATTTAACTCGAACTGATTTGAACTTAAACTTGACCCAAACTTTAATTTGAAGATGAACTTGAACTTGAATTTACCTTGAACTTGAACTCAAACTTAAATTCGAACTTGAACTCGAACTAGAACTTAAATTCGAAGTGACCTGAACTTGAGCTTAAACTTTAACTCGATCTGATTTGAACTTAAACTTAAACTTGAACTCGAATTGATCTGAAGTTGAGCTTGAACTCGAACTATAACTAGAACTTGAATTTTCCTTGAACTTGAACTAAATTTTGAAAAGTTTCGAACTTAAACTTGAACTTGAACTTGAATTTGAACTTTATCTCGAAATTGAATTTCAAGGCGAAATTGAACTCGAACTGATCTGAACTTGAACGTGAACTTGAATTCGAAATTAAATTCGAACTTGAACTCGAACTTGAATTTGCCTTGAACTTGAACTGGAAATTGAATCGAACTTGAAATGAACTTGAATTCCAACTTGAACTCGAAATAGAACTTGAACCCAAACTCATCTGAACTTTAGCTTGAACTTGAACTCGAACATGAACTTGTACTTTAACTGGAACTTGAAGCCGAACTTGAATTCGAACTTAGCTCGAAATGGAACTTGGACTCGAACTGACCTGAACTTGAACTTATACTTTAACTCGAACTGATTTGAACTTAAACTTGAACTTTAACTCGAACTGATCTGAACTTATACTTTAACTTGAACTCGAAGTAGAAATTGAGCTTGAACTTGAACTTGAACAGATTTGAACTCGAACTTGAACTTGAATTTAATTTGAACTTGAAGTCGAACTTGAACTTGAACTTTAACTAAAATTGACCTGAACTTGACTATGAACTCGAATTTGAACTTGACGTTGAACTCGAATTGATCTAAACTTAAACTTCAACTTGAGCTTGACTTGAACTTGAACTTGAACTCGAACTTGAATTTGAACTTGAACTCTTAATTGAACTTCAACGCGAAATTGCACTCGAACTGATCTGAACTTGAACTTGAACTTGAACTCGAACTTTAACTCGAACTTCAACTCGAACTTCAATTCGAACTTGAATGCGAACTTGAACTCGAACTTGAATTTGAACGTGAAGGCGAACTGTAACTCGAACTTGATTTCGAACTTGAACTTAGACTTGAACTTGAAGTCGAACTTGAACTGGAACTTCAACTCGAATTGACCTGAACTTGAATATGAACTCGAATTTAACCTTGATATTGACCTCGAACTGATCTAAAATTAAACTGGAACTTGAGCTTGACTTGAACTTGAATTCGAACTTGAATTCGAACTTGAACTCGAACTAGAACTTGAATTCGAACTGACCTGAACTTGAGCTTAAACTTTAACTCGAAATAATTTGAACTTAAACTTGAACTTGAACTCGAAATTGAATTCGAAATTAAACTCGAACTTGAATTCGGACTCAAACGAACCTGAACTTGAACTTGAATTTTAACTCAAACTTTAAGTCGAACTTGAACTCGTACTTGAATTCCAACTTGAAATCGAACTTGAATTTGAGCTTGAACTCGAACTTTAACTCGAACTTGAACTCGAACTCGAAATTGAACTCGAACTTGAACTTGTACTCGAACTGACCTGAACTTTAATTTAAACTTGAACTTGAACTTGAACTCGACCTTTAACTCGAACTTGAACTCGAACTTGAATTTGCCTTGAACTTGAACTCGAACTTGAACTTGAATTCGAAGTGACCTGAACTTGAGCTTAAATTTAACTCGAACTGATTTGAACTTAAACTTGAACTTGAACCCAAACTTTAATTTGAAGATGAACTTGAACTTGAATTTACCTTGAACTTGAACTCGAACTTAAATTCGAACTTGAACTCGAACTAGAACTTAAATTCGAAGTGACCTGAACTTGAGCTTAAACTTTAACTCGATCTGATTTGAACTTAAACTTAAACTTGAACTCGAATTGATCTGAAGTTGAGCTTGAACTCGAACTATAACTATAACTTGAATTTTCCTTGAACTTGAACTAAATTTTGAAAAGTTTCGAACTTAAACTTGAACTTGAACTTGAATTTGAACTTTATCTCGAAATTGAATTTCAAGGCGAAATTGAACTCGAACTGATCTGAACTTGAACGTGAACTTGAATTCGAAATTAAATTCGAACTTGAACTCGAACTTGAATTTGCCTTGAACTTGAACTGGAACTTGAATCGAACTTGAAATGAACTTGAATTCCAACTTGAACTCGAAATAGAAATTGAACCCAAACTGATCTGAACTTTAGCTTGAACTTGAACTCGAACATGAACTTGTACTTTAACTGGAACTTGAAGCCGAACTTGAATTCGAACTTAGCTCGAAATGGAACTTGGACTCGAACTGACCTGAACTTGAACTTATACTTTAACTCGAACTGATTTGAACTTAAACTTGAACTTTTACTCGAACTGATCTGAACTTATACTTTAACTTGAACTCGAAATAGAAATTGAGCTTGAACTTGAACTTGAACAGATTTGAACTCGAACTTGAACTTGAATTTAATTTGAACTTGAAGTCGAACTTGAACTTGAACTTCAACTAGAATTGACCTGAACTTGACTATGAACTCGAATTTGAACTTGACATTGAACTCGAATTGATCTAAACTTAAACTTCAACTTGAGCTTGACTTGAACTTGAACTTGAACTCGAACTTGAATTTGAACTTGAACTCTTAATTGAACTTCAACGCGAAATTGCACTCGAACTGATCTGAACTTGAACTTGAACTTGAACTCGAACTTTAACTCGAACTTCAACTCTAACTTCAATTCGAACTTGAATGCGAACTTGAACTCGAACTTGAATTTGAACGTGAACGCGAACTGTAACTCGAACTTGATTTCGAACTTGAACTTAGACTTGAACTTGAAGTCGAATTTGAACTGGAACTTCAACTCGAATTGACCTGAACTTGAATATGAACTCGAATTTAACCTTGATATTGACCTCGAACTGATCTAAAATTAAACTTGAACTTGAGCTTGACTTGAACTTGAACTTGAATTTGAACTTGAACCCTTAATTGAACTTCAACGCGAAATTGCACTCGAACTGATCTAAACTTGAACATGAACTCGAACTTGAAATCGAACTTGAACTCAAATTTGAACTTGGACTTGAACTGACCTGAATTTGAACTTGTACTTTAACTTGAACTGATTTGAACTTAAACTTGAACTTAAACTTGAACTCGAACTTTAAATCGAATTTAAACCCGAACTTGAATTCGAACTTCAACTCAAACTTGAACTTGGGCTCGAACTGACCTGAACTTGAACTTATACCTTAACTCAAACTGATTTGAAATTAATCCTGAACTTGAACTCCAACTGATCTGAACTTGAAATTGAACTTGAACTTTAACTCGAAGTAGAAATTGAGCTTGAACTTGAACTTGAACTTGAGGTCGAACATGAACTCAAACTTGGACTCGAACTTAAATTTGCCTTGAACTTGAACTCGAACTTGAACTCGAATTCGAAGTGACCTGAACTTGAACTTAAATTTAACTCGAACTGATTTGAACTTAAACTTTAACTTGACCTCGAACTTGAACTTGAAGACGAACTTGAACTTAAATTTACCTTTAACTTGAACTTGAACTTAAATTCGAACTTGAACTCGAACTAGAACTTGAATTCGAAGTGACCTGAACTTGAGCTTAAACTTTAACTCGAAATAATTTGAACTTAAACTTGAACTTGAACTCGAATTGATCTGAAGTTGAGCTTGAACTCGAACTATAACTAGAACTTGAATTTTCCTTGAAGTTGAACTAAATTTTGAAAAGTTTCGAACTTAAACTTGAACTTGAACTTGAATTTGAACTTTATCTCGAAATTGAATTTCAAGGCGAAATTGAACTCGAACTGATCTGAACTTGAACGTGAACTTGAATTCGAAATTAAATTCGAACTTGAACTCGAACTTGAATTTGCCTTGAACTTGAACTGGAAATTGAATCGAACTTGAAATGAACTTGAATTCCAACTTGAACTCGAAATAGAACTTGAACCCAAACTGATCTGAACTTTAGCTTGAACTTGAACTCGAACATGAACTTGTACTTTAACTGGAACTTGAAGCCGAACTTGAATTCGAACTTAGCTCGAAATGGAACTTGGACTCGAACTGACCTGAACTTGAACTTATACTTTAACTCGAACTGATTTGAACTTAAACTTGAACTTTAACTCGAACTGATCTGAACTTATACTTTAACTTGAACTCGAAGTAGAAATTGAGCTTGAACTTGAACTTGAACAGATTTGAACTCGAACTTGAACTTGAATTTAATTTGAACTTGAAGTCGAACTTGAACTTGAACTTTAACTAAAATTGACCTGAACTTGACTATGAACTCGAATTTGAACTTGACGTTGAACTCGAATTGATCTAAACTTAAACTTCAACTTGAGCTTGACTTGAACTTGAACTTGAACTCGAACTTGAATTTGAACTTGAACTCTTAATTGAACTTCAACGCGAAATTGCACTCGAACTGATCTGAACTTGAACTTGAACTTGAACTCGAACTTGAACTCGAACTTCAACTCGAACTTCAATTCGAACTTGAATGCGAACTTGAACTCGAACTTGAATTTGAACGTGAAGCGAACTGTAACTCGAACTTGATTTGAACTTGAACTTAGACTTGAACTTGAAGTCGAACTTGAACTGAACTTCAACTCGAATTGACCTGAACTTGAATATGAACTCGAATTTAACCTTGATATTGACCTCGAACTGATCTAAAATTAAACTGGAACTTGAAGCTTGACTTGAACTTGAATTCGAACTTGAATTCGAACTTGAACTCGAACTAGAACTTGAATTCGAACTGACCTGAACTTGAGCTTAAACTTTAACTCGAAATAATTTGAACTTAAACTTGAACTTGAACTCGAAATTGAATTCGAAATTAAACTCGAACTTGAATTCGGACTCAAACGAACCTGAACTTGAACTTGAATTTTAACTCAAACTTTAAGTCGAACTTGAACTCGTACTTGAATTCCAACTTGAACTCGAACTTGAATTTGAACTTGAACTCGAACTTTAACTCGAACTTGAACTCGAACTCGAAATTGAACTCGAACTTGAACTTGTACTCGAACTGACCTGAACTTTAATTTAAACTTGAACTTGAACTTGAACTCGACCTTTAACTCGAACTTGAACTCGAACTTGAATTTGCCTTGAACTTGAACTCGAACTTGAACTTGAATTCGAAGTGACCTGAACTTGAGCTTAAATTTAACTCGAACTGATTTGAACTTAAACTTGAACTTGAACCCAAACTTTAATTTGAAGATGAACTTGAACTTGAATTTACCTTGAACTTGAACTCGAACTTAAATTCGAACTTGAACTCGAACTAGAACTTAAATTCGAAGTGACCTGAACTTGAGCTTAAACTTTAACTCGATCTGATTTGAACTTAAACTTAAACTTGAACTCGAAGTTGAAGTTGAGCTTGAACTCGAACTATAACTATAACTTGAATTTTCCTTGAACTTGAACTAAATTTTGAAAAGTTTCGAACTTAAACTTGAACTTGAACTTGAATTTGAACTTTATCTCGAAATTGAATTTCAAGGCGAAATTGAACTCGAACTGATCTGAACTTGAACGTGAACTTGAATTCGAAATTAAATTCGAACTTGAACTCGAACTTGAATTTGCCTTGAACTTGAACTGGAACTTGAATCGAACTTGAAATGAACTTGAATTCCAACTTGAACTCGAAATAGAAATTGAACCCGAACTGATCTGAACTTTAGCTTGAACTTGAACTCGAACATGAACTTGTACTTTAACTGAACTTGAAGCCGAACTTGAATTCGAACTTAGCTCGAAATGGAACTTGGACTCGAACTGACCTGAACTTGAACTTATACTTTAACTCGAACTGATTTGAACTTGAACTTGAACTTGAACTCGAACTGATCTGAACATATACTTTAACTTAAACTCGAAATAGAAATTGAGCTTGAACTTGAACTTGAATAGATTTGAACTCGAACTTGAACTTGAATTTAATTTGAACTTGAAGTCGAACTTGAACTTGAACATCAACTAGAATTGACCTGAACTTGACTATGAACTCGAATTTGAACTGACATTGAACTCGAATTTGATCTAAACTTAAACTTCAACTTGAGCTTGACTTGAACTTGAACTTGAACTCGAACTTGAATTTGAACTTGAACTCTTAATTGAACTTCAACGCGAAATTGCACTCGAACTGATCTGAACTTGAACTTGAACTGAACTCGAACTTAAATCGAACTTCACTCTAACTTCAATTCGAACTTAATGCGAACTTGAACTCGAACTTGAATTTGAACGTGAACGCGAACTGGTAACTCGAACTTGATTTCGAACTTGAACTTAGACTTGAACTTGAAGTCGAATTTGAACTGGAACTTCAACTCGAATTGACCTGAACTTGAATATGAACTCGAATTTAACCTTGATATTGACCTCGACTGATCTAAAATTAAACTTGAACTTGAGCTTGACTTGAACTTGAACTTGAATTTGAACTTGAACCCTTAATTGAACTTCAACGCGAAATTGCACTCGAACTGATCTAAACTTGAACATGAACTCGAACTTGAAATCGAATGAACTCAAATTTGAACTTGGACTTGAACTGACCTAATTGAACTTGTACTTTAACTTGAATTAACTGAATTGAAACTTAAACTTGAACTTAAACTTGAACTCGAACTTTAAATCGAATTTAAACCCGAACTTGAATTCGAACTTCAACTCAAACTTGAACTTGGCTCGAACTGACCTGAACTTGAACTTATACCTTAACTCGAACTGATTTGAAATTAAACCTGAACTTGAACTCCAACTGATCTGAACTTGAAATTGAACTTGAACTCGAAGTAGAAATTGAGCTTGAACTTGAACTTGAACTTGAGGTCGAACATGAACTCAAACTTGGACTTCGAACTTAAATTTGCCTGAACTTGAACTCGAACTTGAACTCGAATTCGAAGTGACCTGAACTTGAACATAAATTTAACTCGAACTGATTTGAACTTAAACTTTAACTTGACCTCGAACTTGAACTTGAAGACGAACTTGAACTTAAATTTAC